>JAKSZP010000350.1:0-98259 GCA_022478985.1 Massospora cicadina | reverse complement strand
ATACTGGGTTGATGACACCCCTCTGCACTTTGGACTGGCAGGACCAAACCTAGCTGACTCACCGGAAAAGTTGACTTGGTTTATAGCACGCATCATTTAGTTTAATAGGATGCAGGAAACTCTCCCACTAGGCCAGTTTAATTATTGATGTGGATGGAAAACTTGTGCTCTCCCATCCATTACATCCTGTTGAGCAAGATGGTGATGTCATAGGTTACCAGCTACTTTGTGTATATAATTTTTGGTATGTCAGCCTAAGATTCTTTAGAGAACTAAAATATAATCTAGTTTAAATCTAAAAAGTTACTCTAAGCTAGTAGTTTATGGTCAGTTATTTAGAGTGCTTCTGTTATAATATATTATCTTGAGTAAAAATATGATAAAAAATTTGGTTTTTACCGTTCAAAGAATCTTATTGGCTTGAGATTTAGTGGATCAATATCTGAGTTAATGATGCAACTAAGTGGATTAGAACTTGTAAATAAAGATTAAATATGGTATTGTAAAGTTGTTTTCATTACTTGCTCACTTGACAAAAAGGCACATTGTAGTTATTTAAAAAGTTTAGAATTATTGATCTTGAAACCCATTCCTTAATTTAGAATTATGCAATTGACAAGATTTGTAAACTATGAATTTGGTCTAATTTTTCTGATTTAGTAAAATGCATACGCAACAACATTATTTTTAACTAGCATAGGATACAACTAAAATAAGAAAATAATGTTTTACAACCCAAGTAGAGAATTTTGGAATGCACATAATTATAAATTGCACGATATCCATGGTTAACGGGCTCAATTTGTAGTTTTTATTTGGTCGGCCAATCGAACCACCAAAGTTCTAGTATACACAAAACCCTTGCCTAATACTTTTTTCAACTAAACTGGAAAATAATTGGTAAGGGCGAGGTACATGGTTTTTATATTAATAAAGCCATATGTCCAAAAAATGATATACAGGCTAAAATGACCTCGTTTAAAGAATTTGGGACTATGCATCCGAATTATAATTTGCAAAATTTGTCTAAAAGGTACTAGTGATGGGTCAATTTCATGCAATAAACGCTTTTACCGCAAAAATCATAAAAATGAGATAATAATCCTAACAAAAGTCCAAACAAAAGATGCAGCAACAAAATAGTTTAATTCAATAAATAAATGCTTGATTATGATCGTTATAAAAATGAACCCTGTGAAGCCCTAAGTTCGATATTGATAAGCAACCTAGAATATTCACACCACACCGTTTAAATGAAAATGGTAGTAAAATCTCTACAACTCATTAAATGAGGAGTACAAATAGTATCGGCTCATCAACACTTTCGTAAAATAAAAATATTAGATTGGAATCATCTTTGGAAAAGAGCAGTCCAACCTAATCGTAATAATAGTCACCAATATCGGAGTCGGGGCCGCGATAGAAAGCAACACCGACAGCAGCAAAGACCAAAGCCACAAAACGGCACCACTTCCATACTAGAAAAGCACATTTCCTGACGGTGTTGACAATCCCTATGGGGCCATTGGATGGGCGTCGCGGGACAAGTGGAATGTATTCTTTGTCATCGCATTGTGGCGGAAAAGATTCCTCCTTTGATAGAGGATTTGGCAACAAATTCTCACCACTATACAGTTCTACTGTCATGAAAGGGTCTTTTTCAACCTGATTTTCATGATCACTTAAACCACCTTCTACAATTGGAGAGCTAACGACGCTAAGTTCTTGGCTGGTTTGCACCCAATCAGCAATCTCCAATTGTTTGGCGGATCCACTAAAGTGGCGATAAAACTCACCTTCAAGCTCCGTTAGAAGTGTGCGCCGGGGTGGTTGGTTTTGAGCAGCAGCCGAAGAAGCGGATGCAGTTTGATGATGGCCTTTGGCACTATGAAATCGGTTGTCGTTATAGACCATCTTCACTGAGTGTTTAGGAGTCCGCTGGTTATTTCCATTAAAAGCTGTCGCGATCGAACTAATTGAGGAGCGAGGTGAAAATATAAATTGTTGAAAAAATCCGCTTTGTTTTTGTTCCAATTTTCCCATCAGTTCTGAAATCTGTTTGGCTTGCTGGTCAATAATGTATTGATTCTGCTCTGATTGCTGCAAGTTCCTTTCGAGCTCTGCGACGTAAATTTGGAGATTTTCTAGCTCTAGTTTCAAAGTCTTAGCCTGCTCCTCCGCATCCCGTTTAGATGCGGCAAGTGATCTGTTAATCTTGTCAAGCTCGCTAATGTTTTCCAATAAACGAAGAGAAAATTCATTATGCTCTTTTTCTTCAGAGAGTTTAGCCTCACGTTTCCTATCTGCATCCTTTTTCCACGGACTACTTAATACATTTGAATAGTTCACACTGTTAGCTCTTATAGCCGGTTGCTCAAGGCTACTGCGCCTTTCAAGTGCGTTATTGGAATGTGAAGTGGAACGCTTTTGAAGCATCAACAGTTCATTAGTTTCTTCAAGTTCCTCTATTCTCTTGTAGGAAAGCTCCAATTCTTTTTTTAAATTATCTATTTCATTTAATAGGCCGCGTGTTTCCTTTCTCCCGCTCTTCTCTGCGCGATTCTTCTCCTCCAAGGCAGCCTCGAGCTTTTTTTGGAGCGAAGCGATTTGATTTTCGAGCTCGGAGATGGCCTCTTCGTCGTGTCGTGAAGCGAGGTTCCTTCGCAAATTCCTTGTCTTGGCTGAAGCGCTTGATTTCAAAGGTTGACTTTCACTCGGTACAAACAGATATTTAAAGGCATGATTCAAAGTTGTAGGGGACAAAGAAAAGGGGAAATGATTCAGGTTTTCCTTAAGCTTCTCAAAATCCGACTTCAAGACTGCATTTTCATCTATGATAGCTCGGCGTACTTTAAACGCTTGATCAAGTTCTAGTACAATAAGCGAATAAAACTATAACTACGAGTACCTTGTTCTTTCTCAGCAATGACATCGTACGCTTTTATGAGTAGGTTCCTAATTTCTATAGAAGAATCTGAATGAGCGCCAGTTTTTAAAGTAGTGTTGTCTTCAGTGTTTGGTCCAGTATCGGAATCAATACCTGAGGGCAAATCCCCATTTTCCATATTTTGATTTTTTAAAAAGATCGCAGAAAAGGAAGGACTTTTTGTTCTTTGTGGGCTGGAAATCTCTGGAGCATCGTCTAAACGCCCTAAATTATCAAAAGAATCTGGGCCTTTGTTATCTGATTCATGCGGAACAATCTTTGGGCTCTTCATAATATATTCTAAACTGAAAAAATAAGAGCTTAATGGAAAATATTTTGAAGAAAGTATAGATTAACTGTCGGTTGAAATATTTGAGAATTTGAAAAGAGTCCAGTCAGTCTAAATTGTAATGCAGTATTTCGTATAGTAACAAATGAAAACACGTGATCTAGTTTTAAAGATTAAATACGCCAGTTATTGAGAGCGCATTATAAATTAGAGCTGTTGAAGGAACAAAGACCTTGAAGCATTTTAGTTTAACGTAGCGCAACCCACTTTCTAAATAAAGGAATCATCCATTCCAAGTTTAATCTCTCCTATTTAACCAGAATAATGAGCAGTCCATCTATTGCGGTGGAAACTAAGCATAGAATTCCTATTTAAAAAGGACTGTCAGGGGTTGGGAGCATCTGGTGCTGAAATAACGACTTTCGATATCATGATTTTATCTTTTTTACAGAAACCTCACATAAATCCAAAATATTTATAATTCTAAGTATCAAAATTAAACGTTTTGTTAAATCCAATTTTAAGTTTATTTAAGACAAGGGGATAAAACGATTTTTAGATGTTTTATATAAACTTAAATTGTATTTTAATATCACCATTATCTCCCCAACGGAACTTTACTTTCCAGATTAATGTGGCACATTTTTACTAAAAATTTCCTTCCCAGATATCAAAACAAAGTATATTAATGTCCAGAGAATATCCATGATGTGCTAAAACTTTGTATTGTGAGTTTGAAAGTATAACAAAGGCTTTAAAATAATGTGGTGATCTAGAATTGGTATTTTGATTTTTATTCAAGAAGCGTACCAAAAACCAATCACCATTCAATTTGAGTACCTATGCACTAGGCATACATTATGATAATTCCATAAATCTATTGAAAATTTCTATAAATTAATAGTGCACAAAGAGACACCAAAATTTTAGCACTAAACATTGACTTGATGTTTATTTTGCATCTAGAATAGCTACAGATACATAGTATTTAAGTATGTATGTTTAAGAGTTCTTTTTTTAGTACTAGATGGATGTTTAAGAGTTCTTCCTTGGATTAAGTTATGCTCTTTTCTTCTATATATGCTTTATAATTCAATAAAAATCACCTTATGTTGACTTGTATTCTCTAAGCATAGATGCTTTTCAATTGCTATATGGTATATATATACCAAAAGGTTAGATTATAGAGATTTTTATGTATAAATTAATTTACAGATCTATAGTTTGCAATTTTATAAGAATATGCTTAGAAGTGTGCTCTAAATTGATGATAAATTGTAAAAGCTAGTGGAGGATAGCACAGCAGTAGGATATAACCCTTGCAATGTTGCCTCCCAATCTAATTCCCAGTTTAATCTTTCCAGGAGACAAATTGACCATATTAGAGTTATAAACCAATTCTTGATCCAGAATATCAAATAGACATATAGATTAAAGGGTTTATCTATGGTATTAGAATATGAGGAGAACATCGATGAATCCCCCCCTCGGGTTGGGACCATCTAGTTCTAAAAAAAGAATATGAGGAGATTTTTAAAGATTATTATTTTCCATTTTTAAAAATCATATCTCTTTATTCCTTAAAATAATCTGGTGGGTATTTTTCTTATGGTAACCTACCTTTTAGTAATATCTAAGATTGAATAACAATTAATCTGTAAAAGCTCAATTAGTGAACTGAATAATTATTCTAAAAACAACATTATCAATATATAAACAGCTAGCAAATATATTGGTTTATAAATTAGGAATCTCTTATTTTGTTGGATGGGAAATGGATGGCCTAATTGGTTGAAGCATCTGGCTATCACCATGGAGGCACATGATCAAATGCTTTCTGCAAATATAGTTGAGTGCCAGGACGCAGACTCCTATTGTCTAATATATCATGCATGACTACTAAACCCAAGCAATTGTAAATTTTGTCCCAAATCTAAGACTTACTGATTTGACTAATAGAGAAAAAGTATTGGTCAGCAGAGTTCAGCCCATTGGTTTCAAATGACCCCATTTTCTTATTCCTTTCTCTCTTTGGTAAGTATTTTTTACCAAGGTCAGCCTAATTCATATAAGTTATATAATAAAATATATAACAAAATGGGCGAGAAACTATAATTGACATAAGAAGAAGATTGGTTAGATGTATCAAGCAGTCAGAATATAAATTCACTAAAATATGGCAACTTTTCTCTGAAAGTAGGGTAATGCAATTGACAGGAAACATTTATTGAATAATCAGTTGAAAGTGGCACTCTGATTTGTCAATTTAACACTTAATAAGTATGACAAGCTATATAGTTAAAATTATATTTCTTTAATACATGCTTGTGACTGGTACTGAGACCAGATTTTTCACAGGATATTTTGAAGTAATTTGAAGCACAAAAAGTCTTATATTCAAATTCTATAGTTAGGCCTTTTCTTTCCGCTCATCATCACTTTTGAGCGATTTTATTATAAATATCTGTTAATTTTCAATCATCACCTTCACCGTATCAGTTTCCATTTTATGTCAGCGGATCCACCACCTGCTGCCCCAGCTTGGGGCAGCAGCACTCCACCTGCTAGTGTTTTCTACCCTGCAGGCAAATGTGTGAGAACTGGCTCATCCAGTCCACCTAATGCATCAGGCCGTTTTGTCCCTCCTAGGGACTTATCATTACATTTAGTGTGATTACACCCAACCCACCCCCACCCACTAGCCCTACCCCAATCAAACATTCGCTTTTGCCTCTGAGTTGAACATGGGTATCTCTTCCCATATTCTGACAAAGCAATAATTGAGCTGGCAACATCCACATTTTCACCAGTGGGATTTATTGACTTCCACCCTTATAAGGGCTATTTTGATATTGGTTTTCCCACTGAAGAGAATGCAGCTGCAGCAGCATCTATGCCCTTAATATATAAAAACACTCCTATTTCCACAACCTGTAAGTGCCTCCCCAGTGACACCACAATGGTGATGACCTTTGAAAACTTTCCTTTGCACCTTCACCCTCAAACACTCTATAAAGAACTGATGATGTGGCTATCTAAATATGGTACAAACCCTATCCTCCACTTCCAGGTCCTAAGCAGAGCTGAGCAGTTAGCAGCACCATGGGCAATGGCCACCATCACCCCCCACCAACCAACCATAGCCTAACTCATCCCTCCACATGCCCATATCCTATCTGCACCAGACCACTTTTTTTGGGCTCATGTTGACAACAGCTGAACCATTTGTCCCCTATGCCATGAGTTGGATTATTCCAAGAAATCCTATAGTTTCAACTTAAAACTAGCAGATTCTGCCATGCCCACACATGGGGTTGCACAATCAGTGTTTGAGTGGGGATTTTGGCTGCCCCCACCCCCTCTAGCTGAACACTCAAAAACTAACAAAACCTTTATAACCACAGCCCAAGCTGGCTTAATTTAAAAAAATTTACCCAATCAGGAACAGGTTTGTACCCATCTTCAGTCCAACCAATTTAATGCCCCAAAAATTACCCAACCAATACCTCATACATCGGGGTCAATTTTTCTTAATCAAAATTCATGGGACCTATTGAATGAAATTGCTGAATCTGGGGAAATTATACCTCCTCTCAACTTTCCAATTAATTTGGAACCATATCTTCCTTCAGAGTTTGATGCCCCATTCCCACTTAAGAATTATATCCCCAAACCCACTGCTACCTCATTTTTGAGTGACCATTAACTTGCTAAAGCCACGGTGGCCTCTCCTGACAGCTGCCATCTCTGTGAAGCCATGGCACAATCTGTTGCTCAATTTGAAGAAGGGCTACATCCACTACATTACCCTGATGATTTCCCTGTGGTTGCAAAGGAGGAAATTGAACAATTAAGGGCAACCGCCAACTCTGCTTTCACACAAGTTGTTGCGCTGGCAGAATTTTCCCCCACTATGCACATCACCAGAGCCAATATAGCCAAATTTTCTCAGCTTCCTGATGCACGCATACAAGCTGAATGCCATGTTGCTGAACTCCTAGAGGCTATGCTCCAGGTCTATCTTGCTAGCAATGAACTTAACTTCTTTCCATTTTTCCTCAACATGAATCCTGTAGACGCCCCAACCCCTTTGCTCTCAGCTTTTGCCCATCTCTTCAATAATGAAGAGGAAATTGAAAAGCTGTCTAAAACTCCCTCCCTCTCCCTCTTCACCATGGTGGGATAAGCGGTCCATGACTGCTATACCTGGTTGGCTTGGTTTTCCATTTTTGTTTTGGTGTTCCGCCACTCATTTAGGGCTTTTGGTTTGTGTTATTTTTTTGGTCAATTTTGTATCAGTACTGTCCATCCCCTGGTCAGCTTTACTCAAATAAAGAAAGATAAATTCTATAATTAGGGATGATAAAGGGGAGGATACCCCATGGTAGAATATGGACCCTCTACCACTGCCTCCTAAGTTTGATCCCAGTTGATGAACTTTGGGTAGGGGACAATTATGAGTGTGTTGGCGTTGCACACCAATGCCACAAACTGAGATAGTGAATAGCAAAGGTGGTCCATGGAGTTCCTGGCCTATCATATGCTGCATGTGGAGGTTTTCTATGGTTTATCCTCCTTTTCCATTCATTTGATTTCCCCTTAATTGTTGCAATATCATCCCCAGGGCATCCCACCTCAAAATTAAATTTAAATATAATTATGGATGATATGGCTAATAAATTGCATATACTAGATATAAACATGGAAAGATGCAGATTGTATGGAACATGTTTGTATAGTAGTAAATGCCCATGATGAATAAGATGTATAGTTAACTAAGCATTCACTGGAATTAGTTAAAGCTTAACATATATCATGTTCAATTATCTATATCACTCTGGTACCAATTTTATGGTTTTAATAAATTATATATGAATAAATAAGCTCTAGCAAAATAGAGTCTTGCTTCATTAATTTTAACCCTGTACCTTCTTTGTGAACAGGGAAGAACATAGTTGTACCATCTCATTCAGATTTCAAGCTGAAATCAGAAAAAATATAAGCTTATATATATTCACTTCCATTTAAAACAACATTACTTAATATATGCATAAAGCAAAAAAGTCACCACAAGTTTGCAAAAAGTAGGAAGTCTATCTATGATAGGAACATGACTGCCACACTAAAAAAGATGGGCTAAAGCATAGCTTAGTTGATAAGCAAGGGTCAAAAATAGTTAAAATCTAGATAAAACTAATAATATATTATAATTTTAAAAGGGGAAAAAAGAGTAACAAAACCAGGAGGACAAGAAGCCTTCACTGTCACACTCTTCAAGAAAGGGGACAAGCTAGACTTAGCCAACTGGCGCCCCATTTCTTTAACTAACACGGATACAAAAAATTTAACAAAAATCATGGATAACCGTTTAGGGATTGTAGCATCTGCCACCATCTCCCCAGAAAAATTCGGTTTCATACCCAGAAGGTCGATTTGGGACAATGTGCAAACTGTGGCTAACGCATGCCAGTCCACAGCCTCTGGGGCACTAGTATTCTTGGACCAACAGAAGGCCTATGATAGAGTAAACTGGGAATACCTCAGGGCCTGCCTCCATCAATTCTGCCTACCCCTCGCTTCATCAACTGGGTGATGCTGCTCATGGAATCTGCAACAATGGCAGTACGTGGCCCTGGCTTCCTAACGGAAGTAGTCCGCCCTCAAAGGGGCTTGCGACAAGGGGACCCCCTTAGCCCACTCTTATACAACTTCAGCCTTGACCCACTACTTAGAAACGTGAATGCCCAACTCACTGGGGTCCATGTGCCAGGACAAGCCCCAGTCAGGATGATGGCGTTTGCAGATGACTGTGTGGTTGGGGTATCTAATAATAAAGATGCACGCGCACTTGAAGCTCTCATCCAGGAGTATTCCTGGGTAAGTAACGCTGCACTGAACGCTTCCAAAACTGAAATCATCCTCCTTGGTTGGTATCAAACCTGCTGGGCCTCAGCAACCAGTGCCCAGCCTGGCCCATCTGCTCGCACATGTACTCGCCCTCCCAGCTCACCCCACATCGCCCACTAGTGCTCTTCGTGCCACGCCCTATCATAGGGCCAGTCCGCCATCTGGGCATGTGGGTGGAGGCGGGCGGGTACGCGTCAGCAGTAATGGAGAGTCGTATTCTAGACAACGTGATGAAGAGCATCGCCTCCCTCAGAGCCCACCCTACTTCCCTTACTGGCAGGATTGTTTTAGCCAACTCTATGCTCCTCTCCAAAGTCTGGTTTGGAGCCCACGCCATCCCCTTTTCCCCAAGCTTTTTCAAATCCTTGTATGCCCTGCTGCAAGGATGGCTTTAGTCAGGCCGCCCACCACCAGTATGGCTAGAGGTCATGTTTGGCCCTCATCATCATGGTGGCATGAGCCTTCTCGACTTCAAAGCCCATGCTGCCAAGATCCTGTGCACCTGGATTGCGGCTGTCACCGCCCCTACGCTCCCCTCCCAACACTGGTCCCGCGCAGCCCACTCCAACTTCTCCCGCGCCTTGAGCCTTAACAATCCATTGAACCCTCACTCCTTGATGAAACACCTGGCTTCCCACCCATCGGCCACAGGTCCTCACGGTACTAAAACCCACTACAAATGAATCCTCCTCTCCATGCAGAGCGCTGAGTGGAGAATTTGTATTAGTGGACACACAGTCCAGAGAGGCCGCCCCTCTCCTCAGTTCACACAAGAGGTACAGGGGCTACCCATCCAAGATGGCGTGATCCCCACACCTGCCCATGTCCTATCCAGGGTGGACTACCTGGACATGATGGACATCCCTTACTCCATTGAGACCCAGAAGACTATTTGGAAATACGCACACCACCCTCTGTTGCAGCCTCAAATCCGTTCCCATGCGTGGCGCTGCCTGAGGCGGGTGTACCATACAGCTGAGCGCTCTAATGCTTTATACTCATCCTGCGTCGTGTGCGGCCAGTATGGAACGCTGTTCCACCGCCTGGAGAAGTGTCCTACTTTTAAAGTGATATGGCGCGAAGTTCAACGTCTGCTTGGCCAGGATCAAACACATTCTTTCAGTCTGTCAAGAGATATGTTTGCTATATCCATGGTATCACCCCTTCCACCCTCCCTCCATGCTCTGGTGATTGCAATCGCCATGTGGACTATCCACACGATTGTCTTGGATGCCATCGCAGGCTCCACCCCCTCCCTCCTAGAAGCTGTCCACAGATTCTAGTCCCATTTGGTGGACCACTTCCAGGCGTGGATGTTTGGGTACCTCCCACCACGTCGCTGTCAGCTGGTCTCCTCCTGGTTCCCAGTCTGGTTCATCAAATCAGACCCCTTCCTCCACACGTGCTCAGTTGTGGCTACGGCCCCTTCACACGTCCCCTCCCCTCCCCATAGTGGCGTTCTCGCTGGCAACAAGAGATAGCATCGCTTCTCTGGGGTGCCTTCCCTGTTACTAAGTTTCATTTCTCTCAGGTCAAAATTCGGAAGTGTCCATCCCCTGGTCAGCCTTCCTCACAATAAATTTAAATATTACTTGTAAAAAAGAATAATGGATTCAACTAGGTTGTTATAGATTACCATGACTGAATATAATACAAAAAAGGACTTGTACCCACTACTGCTGATATATGATGTGCTGGATCATCTAGGTGGCTCAATTTTTCAGCAATGGATCTTATATCTCTATACTGGAAAATTGACCTATCTAAGGAGAATCAAGAAAAACATGCAATGATTACTGGCTGAGGACTTTATTAACCCATTTGGATGTCTCAAGTTCTTTAAAAAGCACCAGTAACATTCCAACAGGCAATAAATTATTATGTTAGAAGATCTAAAAAGGTGTGTGTTCTCATCTACCTAGATGATGACTTATCAGTAGCACTTTTACAGATCACTGAAAAATTTGAAGAAACTTTTTAAAAAAAATAACAGCAGCAAATTTGAATATAAAACCCCAGAATTGTCACTTCTTTGAGTAAGAAGAAATACCAAGGTTTCTTTGTTGGAACTGATGGTCTAAGCCCTCAAAAACCCAAAGTTGAGGTAATTTTGGCCATGTCGCAACTGAAGAGTGTTCAAGATGTGTAGGTTACTTAGGAATAGTCAGCTATTATATCAATTTATTAAGAACTTTGAATTATCACCAAGCCACTTTTCACAGCTTTAAAGATCCTAAGAAAGGCTTTTAATGGAATAAGAAAGCCCAGGACTTGTTCAATGCTCTTAGAATGTATTTGATGATGGAACTAATTTTGCAATACTCAAATTTTTATTGCCCATTTATTATCCAAACAGATGCATCTTTAATGGCTGTCAGTGTCATGTTAAGTCAGTTGTACAGAGTTAGCGATGAGCGTCAAGAAAACGGCAGAAGAAGTTTAGACCGGCCTGCCAGTTGGAATCTGTGAGCACCTAAAAAGCAAGCCAGAATGCCAGTGGCATTGCTGCTCATATGACGTTGTATGGAGCTGCAAATTGGGTGAAATGACTTGTTGGTGCAGGATGAGCGTGAAAAGAAACCTGATAAGGAACCAAACAGAAACAACCCCGGACATTGTGCGTCTTGCTGCAGGGGATTGTACTACAGGGTTTACCACTTCAGTGTTACTGGTGGAAGGATTCATCACTAATGTAGAGACAAGGGGGCATATCCTTGCTGTAAAGTGAGATATATGAGGCCACAGAATTCTAATATCTTGATAGCGGATAGCTTTAATGATGGGGTTAAACTCCAAAAAGTTTCTTACATGTTGGATTCAGTTATATATGGTGGGAGTGATTGTAATAATCAAAACTGGTAGAGTTCATCTAGTGTAGGGACCAACAGGCCACCAGCTTAGTGCCATTATGACTTTGGCAAGAATAAATTGAAATAAAAGAAAAATTTGGGTACTAGAGGGAATTTTATTATAAAGAAAAATAAAGAGAGTCAACCAACAATTTCCTCAGTGCAATTCAGCTCATCATTTAGTGTTCAATTTGGTAGTGGGTCCAAGCAGGGATTGGGGCCCTCAAATTTGACCTAAACTGGCGATTTTTGGGGGAGGGGGAAAATAATTTTAATTAGAGCCAACATCAAAGGATTCAGAGGCAGGCCGAGTCACTATCAGTTCAGCTGCAAATGCCTTGACTGAGGCTCATTTGCGTTTTTTGTCAGATGGCGTGATGGCATCTAGCCTGATGAGCAACAGGAATTCTCCAGGGCCACCCCACATGGGGTGGCCTCAATTGGTTGAAAACGAATTTGGGGTGCCCAACCTGCCCATGCCCAGTTGCTGGAGCGTTCATTTAACCAAATGAGTTACATTGGTTGCAACTCCTGATTCAAAAGGTAGGGGCTTCAAATTATCTGCAATATTCCCCAAAAGTACCATCTGCTCATTGGGGATTATCCCCAATGATTTCAAGGTGTTTGGCATTGGCGATCATACTGCTAGCTGAGTCAAAACCATCAGTGATTCTGGCTGATAAATTGATACTTATCCCTTCTTGACTATTAGTTTTCCAATTGTCAGGCTTTATCCCCGTTGGTTTCAGACCTTTTGTCTTTGATTTGGTAATCTCGGCGTAGATATCCTCAATTTGGTGTAAAAGTTTATCAGAAGTGAGCACAGGTACCAGGGGAGGAATCTTTAGAGGGAGTGCTGTTACCCAGCGCTCATCTACCACATGGGCGAGGTTGCCTTGTGTGATGAGGGGTACAGCCGCCCTCTTTGGACTCTTTTTATTTGGAAATGGGAAAATTTCTCAATCCACACAAAGGGGACGTTCCCTTGGACTTACAATAAGCCCCCTGTAACATATTTAAGCCATACTCTGAACAAGCAGGAGCAAGACTACACTGTGACTTAGTGGGAATGCCTTGGAGTAAATTATGCCTGTAAGCAGTTTAGGGTATACTTCCATGGAGTACATTTCACATGGTGTCTGATCATTCTTCAATTAAATGTCTTCATAACTTAAAAGAGCTTGGTGGAAGGTTGGCCCATTGGGCTCTGAAATTGTACGTGTATGATTTTGAGATTGTGCACTGAGCAGGTACTATGTATCAAAAAAGATGGATCAACGTGGCTGTCAATCTTACTCTGTTCTGCAATGTGAATGATTTGTATGAGAAAATGTTTACTGTGGATATCAAAGATCAACCTCCAAAATCTAGTTAGCATTGACTTGGGTGATGTAAAATACAAAAATCGTTAGGGGTCAAAGTGTTCAAATTGTAAGAAAAAGCTTGTTGTTTCTAAAGCCCTCTGAAATTAATGAAGTTATGAATTCAGCACATACCATAACCAAACATGGAAACCTGCAAAATACCATAGAGCAGGTTCAACAGGTATACTAAAGGATATCCATTAATTTTGTCATTGTGAAACATCTTACTTGTTGCAAAATGTTTCAGGACCACAGGCTCTATAATAAAGCAACCACTTTCTGGTTAGTGGGGCCTGGATTCGCTTGGCACACAATCTCCATTGATGTGATAGGGCATTTGACCATGAACACCAAAAAAACCAATGTTATTGTGGCTTTTGGCCATTTGACTCATTGGGTAGAGATATGTGCTATAGCTAAAGTAGATTCCAGCAGCACAACCAAGTTTATAATGGAGCAGTTAATTTATCAGCATGGCTGTCCTTGGATTACTCTAACAGATAATGGTAGCAACTTTACCACGCACATCATTTTAAACTCAACAAGTTATTGGTAATATGTTATTACTGATGACGCCTTACCAATTAAACCAATGGAATGGTTGAAAGGGTAAATGGTACTCTGGCTACTACCTTGAATAATCTTGTCACTGAGAAACCTTTCAGCTGGGTAACGCACTTATTGTTGACAAATTTATATTTACTAAGCAATCATTAATCAATGGGTCAATCCCCTTTTTATTGCTGTATGGCTGTGTTGGGATTTTATCCAGATTAATTTGTCCCATGATACCTAAATTATGGATTTTGATTAGTCTATGATTGTAAATTAAATATATATTTTGATATTATTAATGTAAAGTTTAAACTTTGTGTTCCCCATTTGGTTAAGGTGGAGCTATCTCAAAGTTTCAGTGATAATCTCCTGTAGATTTAATTGATATTAGTTTTTGACATTAGCAACTGAAGCTAAGGACGCCATTATGGTTATTAATATATTATTAAAGCAGATTACTAAATTCATTGTTGAGTTTTGGGATCAATGGCAAATGATGCCAAGGATATATAATCAGTTAACCATTTGGGATTTTTTTAGCGACTTAAGCTGAGGATAATCATATTACCAGATATTAATGCTGAGGATTCTAATAAGGGCAAGCGACGATGACTCTGCTGCCTAGGATTATAATATACCAGCAACTGATGCTGAGGATATTCAAAGATTAATTTTTAATAATAAATAATATATGATTAACCAGCAACTGATGCCAAGAATAAATTAAACTAATATTGCCATTCAATTAAGAATTTTGAGAGAATGGTTGCCAGAGGAATGTTTAGGATAGGGTTGGTTTTCTAGAAATAAATGTCAATGATTGTTGATAGGCGGGTATTAGATTGCCAATGAAGTCGCCTAAGTATAAATACCTCAAGTTCCCTCTTGTAAATATTTTTTCTCTCGCCTACTCTTTTATTGTTTTTGGTAGCCAGAAGGGTAGCCATCAGTGAAGAGTAGGCTGAAGATCTTCAAGGTTAGGTGCTAGGTAAATGCACCTAGGGGTGGCACCTACCAATACAAATACCCGGGGCTATAGGGAAGCCCCACAAGAACTTGGCTAACTGGCCACTAAAATATGAGGGACTGATAGGGATTAACCCTGATGGAAATGATATAGAAAGGCTGAGAATCAGAGAGGTATAGGGCTAGCTGTGTGCCTTCCAAAGGGTTAATTGCGGTAAGGAAAAGTTTTTGGTCTGTTAGGTTAGTGGGTTACCTGTGGACCTGTAGTGGAAGGTATTGTAAGTCCTGGGGAACGTCCTCTGGGCGTTGATCAGGCCATTTTCCCGTTCCTGAGCAAGAAGGCACTGAAGAGGATGGCTGTACCCCTCGTTACTCAGGGCTATCTCACTCACATGGTAGATGATCGCTGGGTAACAGCTCTTCTGCTTTGGATCCCACCCCCAGTACCCACACTCACCTTGGCATAACTGATATGGGGAATCAGTGAAATCTGCGCCAAGATCGCCAAAATGAATTTGATTGGAACTAATTTGAGTGACAATCAGCCCGATGTTTGGATTTCATATGGTCAAAAAGTTTATGAAGACCAATCTATCAGTCAGAATACCCAATGGTTTCAATTCAGTTAACACAACAATCAAAAAATCACCTCCCTCCCAAATTTGTCGGGGATCATCCCTGATGGGCAGGTGACAGCATTGGACACCATTGACAAGGGTTTGAAGCTCCCCGCTGGTAAATTGGGCATTGCGCCCATTGCAATGCCACTGACTGAATGAATGGCCCAGCAACCAAACATGGGCAGGTTGAGCATCCCAAACCTGTTCCCAATTAAATGGGCCCACCCCTATGTGGGGTGGCCTTGGGGGATTCTTGCTGCTTGTTGTGCTAAACGCCATCGCACCAACTGTCAGAAACGCGGTTGAGCATTGGTTTGGACATTCAAGGTCAAACCAACAGTGACTTGGCCAGCCACCAAATTCTTTGATGTCAGTTCCCAGTTAAATTTTCTGTTCCCCATTCCCAAACAATTCGCTGGTTAGGTCAAACTTGCGGGACCCAATCCCAGCTTGTTTCCCCTCTAAATTGACTACTATTTAATCAGTCACATTGGACTGAGAAAATTGTTAGTTAATTTTTCTTTTCTTAAATTTTTTGATTAAAAACTTTCCTAAAAATACAGTTTTTTATGTTGAAAAATAAACCACTTTTTCCATTGACCCTCACACTCCCCACAGGGTTAGTGGCCATACTCGTCTGGTATTCCCTTGTGTGCCTGTATGAGGTTCTGGATCACTGGCAGTTATTGAAGAAATTCCTTTCCAGTTCCATATCCATCGTACCAGCAGCAGTGCCTTTGGCATTCTGGTCTGCCATCTGGGCGCTTTGGCACCTAGGCTGGCAGGCTGGTCTAATTCTTACTTGATGTTCACCTGACAGGTATCCTATAAAGGTAAAACAGCAAGGGCCAGCAGTCACCATACTGTTTGACCTGGCTCAATAACAGAGTTCCTGATTTAGTGGATGTAAAATTTGCAGCAGGTTTTCAAGATTTTTTGCCCCAATTTTATATTCTGCTCTTGAACAGATTCTGGAAATAATGCCCCTATAGTATTTGAAGATTTTGACAAAATTTTGTTAGAGTCGCAGTACTCAGCTTACAATAAAACATTTAAGTAGAAGATTAAAGGTATTATATATGAAGATTCAAGGCGGCCGGCTCTTCCAACTTTTGAAATTGGTGATAGGGTGAGTTAATGTGACACCCACAGCTTTGGATAGTGAAATAAATTAAAGCTTTGGGTTGGAACTTTTGAGGTTATCAATAAGTCAGCATTGGATGCCTATATGGTTAAGAACCTCAACAATGACTGTATCATAAATAGAGTACATGCTAAGTTTTTAAGAGCATGCAGATAACTATATAAATGTGGACAAGAGACAAAACTTGTTATTGATTATCTTTTTATTATTTATTTCCTATTTGTTGTAATGATATCAGCTTGTCTTTTAATTTTAGGTGTAGTTTAATGGCATCAATTTCTTCATAAATGGTTGCCAACCAATTTTCTTGCAGCCCTGTCATCATTTTATTAGTTATGGATGCCAATAGTTATTTTTACACTTTGATTATAAGTTTAATTGGTGATGTGTGACGCCATTAGGTTTTCACTGCCTCCAATATGCGGAGAGTGTGTCAAGGACCTACTTTCCAAGTTGTTGATGATATTATACATTAATTTGTTACCATAACTTCTAGCTTATTGTCTGCAAAGGAGCTTGCATTATAAAACATTTTGGATTAGATAAGCTGTTTAATTTGGGGGATATGTTAGTATTTTAATCAGGTTATTTTTCTTCCAAGATGTTCTAATAATAGTGCAAAATAAATCATAGTTTAATCTCCTTATTTTATTCATTAGTTTCAATGACTTTTAGGTTTCTGAGGAAGTTCCAACTTAGGATTTGATCATTTGAGCTATTTTGATGGCTTTAAACTTTTTGGGAAGTAAGCTCTGAATTATTAATTATATCAATTAAGGGATGGTTATGGCTAATTTGATAACAGACTTCCATGTGTTATTGATGACAGTTTTGATAGCTTTTAGGTTATTAGACTTGAGAAGCCAATTGCCACGACTTTGGATTTTTGAGTATATTAAATCTCTGACCAATATCACTTTGAAAGCTTCAGTTCAACAAATAGCTTTGAGGTTATTCTCTGGACTTGGATGCTGAAGGTTTTGATATGCAGGCATTTTAATTCATTCATCACATAAATTTTTAGGATTTACCATAGACTGATGTTGTATTTATGACTTATGTTATCAGCGATTGATGCTGATTATTTATGATAGATGGGCAAAAAATTTACATGAGTCACATATGTATATGAAAATAATATCACTAATAAATGCTATCATTTTCTTGATTTTAATAGATTTTACTAGTACTTTTCTTTCTAGTTGCAATCACTTTTGCAACCTATTCAATTCAAGACTGAATCTAGTTTAATAATCTCACAGAAGAGATTAGTCTGCGCCCATGTCAGGGAGCAGTTGGGCAAGCAAGGTAAGAGGAGCAGGTGGAAGACCTGCAGCCTCCAACGTTTGAAAACGCCCCGGAGAATCCGGCAGAATTGACAAAAATTTTGAAAACTGGCGGTCACTATTTCCCTGGAGATACTCATATGGCAAGCACAATGCAACCAGTACATCAACATGCCACACTCCCAGCCACTTTTGTCAGTGGAATTTGGAGTCCGCATATTTCTGGACATCCAAAAAACGGCTTTATGGGAAAGATTTTGTGAAGATGTGCACACAATTTTCCAGACCGCGGTATACATTGAACCTCACTCCATGTCATGCGGTTGGCTAGACCTAAGTTTCAAAAGCAAAACGGCAGCAGACGAGGCTGCAGCAGTGCGCATAGTGGTTGACCTCCCTGAAGGGCAATGGGTCATCAAAACTAAATGCACCAGATGGACAAAATCAAACCAAATACTCCTCACGTTCAACTTTTTGCCTACTATAATAAAACGGGATATTATGGAACAACACCTGAAAGATGGTCTCGCCATGTATGGCGAAATACAATCTTTTGAAATGCAACGCTTCATGCTGATGCCACACCTGTGCACCAGCAAAGCCATCGCAGTTCTGACCCCAACTGAGGAGATCACAAAGGACCTAACCCAGATCCCTCACTCCACTTTTATTGATATTGCAGGGCATACCACCCACCCATTCCGGGTGACAGTTGACAGCGCGCCCCCCATTTGCACCCACTGTGATATGTTCAGCCATAAGGCACATGCATGCCCCACCAAGGAGGGCATCACTTTCTAAGAGCAACCTTCAGTGGCCATGGCCAGCGGAGAGGTGCACTATGAACCAACCGCAAGCACCAAGGAGGCTTTCCCATGGGGAGCACAAGGCTGCTACCTACTGGTAAAGCCTATCTCCCCACAAGAGTGGAAGAAGGCCAAGCAGGCCCATAGGGCCGCGGCCAAGGAAGCAGCCAAAGCCACCACCGCTATCCCACACTCACAATGCCAGGAGGACATGGAAACCTTCGCGGTGGAAGCAACTCGGGAATCCAACAACCAATCATATTGGGAAGCCAATAATGAGCAGGCCACTCAATCTGAGGATCCAATGGGAGATTCGATCTCACCCAATTGTTGCACCCAAGCTCCGGTCAAAACTGACCTGGACCCATCTCAACTGAAATTTTTTTTGACCTGCTCAATGGTGCACTGAACTCATCCGCACTGCAAAAAATTTGTCTGACGTCAGGAAAACAAAAAGCAAAGGCTAAAGCCAACATGACTCTTTCCACAAAAATTAACAAAAACCCCAATAGCGTTGCTGCTAACACCTGCGCTGCTGTGAAGGCCCGTGGGGAACTAGAAGAGGCTGGTGGGCCCAGGTGCCCACCCCCTCGCACCTAAGGTGTGATGGGGAAACCTTCACTTTAGGGATGTTGAATATCGCCAGACTCAAGGCCTCCCCATCCCAGGCTAGGAAACTGAGTTTTTTACAACACAATTTACCCGTGGATATCCTGGCCATCCAGGAGTTCCATTGTCCATGAGGTTCCGAGGAAACTTGGAAAGCAGTGCTCCTCCCATCCTTATCCTTTTGGTCGAAGCACTGTGGGGTGCTAATTCAGAAAAATAACTTTTTCAAATTTTTATCCTCAGAAATATTCCTAAATGGCCGAGTGCTTGTTGTCACTTTCTTGTGGGCTAACGTAGCGCATGCAATCATCAACATCTATGCCCCAAATGGTGCACGCAAGCATCAGGAATTTTTCTCATTGGTCAAATCCCTCCTGATATCCCCAGACTCTTTCCTAGTCGGCGACATGAACTGTTAGCAAAACACACCAACAGACCGGTGGCCTTCCTCACCCCACGCCCCCCAGGGTCATGTAGAACTACGCGTTCTAAAGGCCACCCTCAGGTTAATGGATGCGCTGCCATGACATGCCCCACTGCTCGAAAACATGATGCGTCCCCACATCCACAATGGCCAATTAAGGTCCATGACCCGCATCAACCTTATTCTAACGCTGGCAAAATTCCAACCCCACATCTCCCACTTCAAAACAACAAAAATGGAATTCTCCAATCATTGGCTAGTATCGCTAACCTACCACCTACCTGTCACAGCTGCTAAGGCCCCACATTGGTACAAAATCTTCCCCCCCCCCTCACATCACCAGGATTTTCCACATGAGTGGAAGAGGCAACATTGGTAAAAAAGTTTGTTGCATTGTTTTGCGCGGACCCCATTTCTAAATGGGCAACTTTCAAAGATGACACCATCCACCACTATCGCCATCTCTCCTCCAGATGCTCACGAGCCACATCAGCGGTTATCTCATGCGCTCTGGCAGAATTGGCACATTTGGAGTCCAACATCCCAGTTACAGGATACAGCTCTGCATGGGGCCAGAAGTGGGCGGAGGCAGCCGTCCACCTCAACGCACTCAAAAGACAACACAAACATTGGGTTTGGGTTCAGTACAGGGCCACACGCATCACAAAAAGTGACAAGTGCACCGCACATTTCTTTAAAAAAAAATTTGCACCACGCCAGAGCGTGGCCTGCACACAGGTGCGAAGATCGGATAATTCCATTGTGGATACACCAGCTGAAGTGGCAATCAAAATGCAAAGGTATTACTCCGAGTTGTACTGATCCAATCCAATTCAGCTGGCTGAGGTGGCAGAATTTCTCAACTGAGCTCACATCCGCACCATTTTTCTGATGCCCAGAAATAATGAATTTGATTACTCCAAACAAATTATGGACAGCCATTCGTGGTGCATCAAACCAAAAATGCCCAGGCCCAGATGGCATTCCATATGAGTTCTATTAAAAATATACAAATATATATCCCCATTGCTGCTCGCCTCACTTGACTAAAGCCTGTTGGAAACGCGCCTCCTACCAGGAGGACATGAGGCCTTTACCATCACACTCCTAAAGAAAGGGGATAAACTAGAATTAGCCAACTGGCGCCCCATTTCTCTAACAAACACAGACACCAAAATTTTAACAAAAATCATGGCTAAATGTTTAGGGACTGTAGCATCTGCCACCATCTCCCCAGAACAATTCGGTTTCATCCCCAGAAAAGCGATTTGGGATAACGTGCACTCTGTGGCTAATGTATGTCAGTCCACAGCCTCTGGGGCACTTGTATTTTTGGACCAACAAAAGGCCTATGATAGAGTAAACTGGGAATACCTTAGGGCCTGCCTCCATCAATTCTGCCTACCCCTCGCTTCATCAACTGGGTGATGCTGCTCACAGAATCTGCAACAATGGCAGTGCGTGGCCCAGGCTTTTTAACGGAAGTAGTCCACCCTCAAAGGGGCTTGTGACAAGGGGATCCCTCAGCCCACTCTTATACAACTTCAGCCTTAACCCACTACTGCAAAATGTGAAAGCCCAACTCACTGGGGTCCATGTGCCAGGCCAAACCCCAGTCAAGATAATGGCATTTGCAGATGATTGTGTAAATGGGGTGTCTAATAATCAAGATGCACGCGCGCTGGAAGCTCTCATCCAGGAATATTCCCGGGTAAGCAACGCGACACTAAACGCATCCAAAGCCAAAATCATCATCATTGGTTGGTTTCAGAACTGCCGGACCCCAGCAATTAGTTCCCAACCCGGCCCATCTGCTCGCCCACATCTTCACTCTACTAACTCAACCCACACCGCTCCACTGATGCTCCCCTTCGCGTCACGACCTACTATAGGACTGGTACACCATCTGGGTGTGTGGATGGAGGCAGGCGGATATGCATCAGCAGTAATGGAGTGCCATATTCTGGACAACGTGACGAAGCAAATCGCCTCCCTCAGAGCCCACCCTACTTCCCTTACTGGCAGGGTAGTCTTAGCCAACTCTATGCTCCTCTCCAAAGTCTGGTTTGGAGCCCACGCCATCCCCTTTTCCCAAAACTTCTTCAAATCCTTGTATGCCTAGCTGCAAGGATGGCTTTGGTCAGGCCGCCCTCTACCAGTGCGGCTAGAGGTCATGTTTGGCCCTCATCGTTATGGTGGCATGGGCCTGCTTGACTTCAAAGCCCATGATGCCAAGATCCTGGGCACCTGGATTGCGGCCGTCACCGCCTCTACACTCCCCTCCCAACACTGGTCCCGTGCAGCCCGCTCCAACTTCTCCCGCGCCTTGGGCCTCAACAATCCATTAAACCCCCACTCCCTGATGAAATACCTCGCATCACACGCATCGGCACAGGTTTTTCACGGGACTAAAATCCACTACAAACGAATCCTACTCTCCATGTGGAGCGCTGAGTGGAGAATTCGTATTAGCGGACATACAACCCAAAGAGGCCGCCCCTCTCCTCAGTTCACACAAGAGGTACAGGGGCTACCCATCCATGATGGAGTGATCCCCATTTGGCCCCATGTCCTATCCAGGGTGGACTACCTGGACATAATGGACATCCCTTACTCCATTGAGACCCAAAAAACTACCTGGAAATACGTACACCATCCTCTGTTGCAGCCTCAAGTCCGCTCCCATGTGTGGCGCTGCATGAGGTGGGTGTATCATGCAGCTGAGCGCTCTAACGCTTTACACTCATCCTGCATCATTTGTGGCCAGTATGGAACGCTGTTCCACCTCCTGGAGAAGTGTCCTACCTCTAAAGTGATATGGCGCGAAGTTTAACGTCTTTTGGGCAGGATCAAATGCATCCCTTCAGTCTGTCAAGAGATATGTTTGCTCTATCAATGGCCTCCTCCCTTCCACCCTCCCTCCAAGCTTTGGTGGTTGCAATCGCCATGTGGACCATCCACACGATTGTCTTAGATGCCATCACAGTCTCCACCCCCACCCTCCCAGAAACTGTCCACAGATTCCGGTCTCATCTGGTGGACTACTTTCAAGCTTGGATGTTTGGATACCTCCCACCGCGTTGCCAACAGCTGATCTCCTCCTGGTTCCCAGTCTGGTTCATCAAATCAGACCCCTTCCTCCACACGTGCTCAAATGTGGCTACGGCCCCTTCACACGTTACCTCCCCTTCCCCATAAGTGGCGTTCCCGCTGGCAACAAGAGATAGCATCGCTTCTCTGGGGTGCCTCCCCTGGTACTAGGTTTTGTCTCTTCTGAGTCATATTCGGAAGTGTCCGTCCCATGGTCAGCCTTCCTCACAATAAATTTAAAAATTTTAAATTTAAAATAGATTTTACTAGTATATTTTTTATTATAGTCAATAGTTGCCTAAATATCATAAGTGATAACAAGGTCACGTTTTCCCTGATCTGTTACAAGCTTAGATTATGCTTTCTGTTGTAAAACAAGGTGCTTTGTATTAAGAGTTAGAACCATTGTGAATCTGTGCAGCTGGCACTTTTCAACACAAGAGTATAAGAATCATTGGTTGTAATGTTGACTAAAGTAGTAAAAAGTGAGAATAAAGATTTGATAACTGGATTTGGCAGTGAGACTGTGTCAATTTTAAAATTCTGGCACTATAGATGGTAGCTAGTGCTTGGGCACAGGACTTTATTAATTAAGCAGTCCTAGGAGTATTAAAATTCTCAACAACTGCTTTAAATATTATTAGTTGATATGTAAAACAAAACTAAATTTGAATTTTTGAGTAATTTTTTAATAAAAAAACTAGGGTTGCAAAAGAGAACTATTATTAGATTGATGCCTTCTAGTATTTAGGCTACCTTGAGGCAAATAATGGGATGTGAGGATATTCAAGTTAGGCAGATGGTATCTTGATTAGATTAACTGATGATTTAGCCTATCAACACTATCATAAAGTTTTTCATCTTGGTATAACTAGATTTTAAATGTTGAATTGACAGTTGGGATGATGTAATTAGGAAGTAGCATTTTAATACAACCCCACCAATCAGTTATCTTAATATGTTGTCAGTTTATCAGATTATCATAGTTCCTAAATGACGATTGGTTAAAAAGATTTCAACTCCCATGAACGCCCTTTAAGTCTATAAAAGGGGATTGTTTTCCTTTAGGAAGTTGATCTAGATCCAAGTTGGCTGGAGGGAGCCTTCAGGTCAAATTGCTTATCTCTCTGGGGGTTCAAAATAATCTCCTCATCTCAGAGTGACCTATCCAGCGGAATATGGGGTGTAAAACCATTACTCCAACAAGTAGGGTTACGCTGAGAACTGGTCACAGATTTTATATTAATATTTGAAGTATTTTGACTCAGACATTCTTACTAACTAGTCAAACTTCTAATTGTCTGACAGCATTTTATAAAGTTTAATTTTTTATTTTTATTTAACCAAGGTAAGCTGACCAGGGGATGACCATTACTTAACTAAAAACTAAAACTAATATAACTAATTGATATACTTTTCTTTCTCGTTGCAAACACTTTTGCAACCTATTCAATTCAAGACTAAATCTAGTTTGATAATCTCACAGAGGATATTAGTCTGCGCCCATGTCTGGGAGCAGTTGGGCAAGCAAGGCAAGAGGAGCAGGCGGAAGGCCCACGGCCTCTAATATTCAAAAACGCCACGGAGAATCTGGCAGAATAGACAAAAATCTCAAAAAACTGGCGGTCACAATTTCCCCAGAGATACTCACATGGCAAGCATGATGCAACCAGTACATCAACACGCCACACTCCCAGCCACTTTTGTCATTGGAATTCAGAGTCTGTGTGTATCTGGACATCCAAAAACGGCCTTATGGGAAAAATTTTGTGAAGATGTACACAAAATTTTCCTGACCGTGGTGTACGTTGCACCTCATTCCATGTCACATGGTTGGCTGGACCTAGGTTTCAAAAACAAAATAGCAGCAGACGAGGCTGCAGCGGTGCACATAGTGGTCAACCTCCCTGAAGGGCAATGGGTCATCGAAACCAAACACACCAGATGGACAAAATCAAACCAAATTTTCCTCACGTTTGACTTTTTGCCTACTATGGTAAAACGTGACATTTTGGAGCAACACCTGAAAGATGGTCTCGCCATATACAGTGAAATACAATCTTTCGAAATGCAATGTTTCATGCTGATGCCACACCTGTGCACCGGCAAAGCCATTGCAGTTCTGACCCCAACTGAGGAGATCATGAAGGACCTAACCCAGATCCCGTACTCCACCTTTATTGATATTGCAGGGCATACCACCCACCCATTCCGGGTGACAGTGGACAGCGCGCCCCCATTTGCACCCACTGTGATGCGTTCAGCCATAAGGCGCACACATGCCCCATCAAGGAGGGCGTCACATTCCAAGAGCACCCCTCAGCGGCCATGGCCAGTGGAGAGGCGCACTACGAACCAACTGCAAGCACCAAGGAGGCTTTCCCGTGGGGAGCACAAGGCTGCTACCTATTGGTAAAGCCCATCTCCCCACAGGAGCAGAAGAAGGCCAAGCAGGCCCATAGGGCTGCGGCCAAGGAAGCGGCCAAGGCCACCACCACCATCCCACACTCACAATGCCAGGAGGACATGGAGACCTTTGCAGCAGAAGTGACTCAGGAATCCATCACCCAATCAGATTGGGAGGCCCACGCCAAGTGGGCCACTCAATCTGAGGATCCAATGGGAGATTTGATCTCACCCAATCGCTGCACCCAAGCTCCAGTCAAAACCGACTTGGGATCTATCCCAACTGAAAAATTTTTTTGCCCCACTCGATGGTGCACTGAACTTATCCGCACCGCAAAAAATTTGTCTGACGTCGGGAAAACAAAAAGTGAAGTCTAAAGCCAATGCAACTCTTTCCGCAAAAATTAACAAAAACCCCAATAGCGTTGCTGCTAACACCTGCGCTGCTGTGAAAGCCTGTGGGGACCTTGAAGAGGCTGGTGGGCTTGGGGGCCCACCCCCTCGCACCTAAGGTGCGATGGGGGAAACCTTCACTCTAAGGATGCTGAATATCGCCGGACTCAAGGCCTCCCCGTCCCAGGCTAGGAAACTGAGTTTTTTACAAAACAATTTACCCGTGGATATCCTGGCCATCCAGGAGTCCCAATGTCCATGAGGTTCCAAGGAAGCTTGGAAAACAATGCTCCTCCCATCCCTATCCTTTTGGTCAAAGCACTGTGGGGTGCTAATTCAGAAAAATAATTTTTTCAAATTCACATCCTCAGAAACATTCCAAAAGCTGAGTGCTCATTGTCACCTTCTCGTGGGCTGACGTTGTGCACACAATCATCAACATTTATGCCCCAAACGGTGCACACAAGCGTTGGGATTTTTTTTTTGTCGGTCAAATCCCTCCCTCTACCCCCCAATTCTTTCTTAGTTGGCAACATGAAGTGTTGGCTAACCTCACCAATGGACTGGTGGCCACCCTCACCCCACACCCCACAGGGTCATGTAGAACTATGCATTCTAAAAGCCACCTTTGGGTTAATGGATGCGCTGCCACAACATGCCCCACTGCTTGAAAACATGACACATCCCCACATCCACAACGGCCAATTAAGGTTTATGACCTGCATCGACCTTATTCTAACGCCGTCAAAATTCCAACCCCACATCTCCCACTTCAAAACAATGAAATGGAATACTCCGACCACCGACTGGTCTCAATAACATACCACTTTCCTTTACAGTTGCAAAGGCCCCACATTGGTGCAAAATACACCCCCCTGAGCTCGTGTCACCAGGATTTTCCACGTGGGTGGAAGAGGCAACTTTGGCGAAATCGTTTGTTGCACCGTTTTGCATGGACCCCATTTCCACATGGGCAACTTTCAAAGAGGACACCATCCACCACTATTGCCATCTCTCCTCCAGAAGCTCACTAGCCACATCGGCAGTTATCTCGCGCATGCTGGCAGAATTGGCCACTTGGAATCCAACATTTCAGCCATAGGATACATCCCTGCATGGGGCCAGAAGTGGGCGGAGGCAGCCGCCCACCTCAACGCACTCAAAAGGCAACACAAACATCAGGTTTGTGTCCAATACAGGGCCACATGCATCACTAATGGCGACAAGTGCACTGCATACTTCTTTAAAAAAATTTTTTACCATGCCAGAGTGTGGCCTGCACACAGGTGCGAAGATCGGATAATTCCATTGTGGATACACCAGCTGAAGTGGCAATCGAAATGCAAAGATATTACTCTGAGTTATACCAAGCCAAACCAATTCAGATGACCAAAGTGGCAGAATTTCTCGACTGAGCACACATCTGAACTGTTTTCTGATACCCGGAAATAATGAATTTGATTACTTTAAACGAATTATGGACAGCCATTTGCAGTGCGCCAAACCAAAATGCCCAGTCCCAGATGGCATTCCATATGAATTCTACAAAAAGTATATCAAATATATATCACCATTGCTGCTAGCCTCACTCAACCAAATCCTGTTGGAAATGCGCCTCCTACCAGGAGGACATGAGGCCTTTACTGTCACACTCTTCAAGAAAGGAGATAAGCTTAACTTAGCTAACTGGCGCCCCATTTCTCTAGCAAACACAGACACCAAAATTTTAACAAAAATCATGGCTAACCATTTAGGGACTGTAGCATCTGCCACCATCTCCCCAGAACAATTCGGTTTCATCCCCAGAAAAGCGATTTGGGATAACGTGCACTCTGTGGCTAATGTGTGTCAGTCCACAGCCTCTGGGGCACTTGTATTCTTGGACTAACAAAAGGCCTATGATAGAGTAAGCTGGGAATACCTCAGGGCCTGCCTCCATCAATTCTGCCTACCCCCTCACTTCATCAACTGGGTGATGCTGCTCACAGAATCTGCAACAATGGCAGTGCGTGGCCCAGGATTCCTAACGGAAGTAGTCCGCCCTCAAAGGGGCTTGCGACAAGGAGACCCCCTTATCCCACTCTTATACAACTTCAGCCTTGACCCACTACTGCGAAATGTGAATGCCCACCTCACTGGGATCCATGTGCCAGGCCAAACCCCAGTCAAGATGATGGCATTTGCAGATGATTGCGTGGTGGGAGTGTCTAATAACAAAGATGCACGCGCGCTTGAAGCCCTCATCCAGGAATATTCCCAGGTAAGCAACGCGTCACTGAACGCCTCCAAAACTGAAATCATCCTCCTTGGTCGGTTTCAGAACTGCTGGGCCCCAGCAAGTAGTTCCCAACCCAGCCCATCTTCTCGCCCACGTCCACGCCTTACTAACTCAACACACACCGCTCCACTGGTGCTCCCCTTTGTGCCACGTCCTACCATAGGACCCGTGCGCCATATGGGCGTGTGGATGGAGGCAGGCGGATATGCGTCATCAGTAATGGAGTGCCATATACTGGACAATGTGACGAAGAAAATCGCCTCTCTCAGAGCCCACCCTACTACCCTCACTGGAAGGGTTGTTCTTGCCAACTCTATGCTCCTATCCAAAGTCTGGTACGGAGCCCACGCCATCCCCTTCTCCCCAAGCTTCTTCAAATCCTTGTATGCTTTGCTGAAAGGATGGCTTTGGTCAGGCCGCCCTCCACCAGTATGGCTAGAGGTCATGTTTGGCCCTCATCATCAAGGTGGCATGGCCTGCTTGACTTCAAAGCCCATGCTGCCAAGATCTTGGGCACTTGGATCGTGGCCGTCACCACTCCTACACTCCCATCCCAACACTGGTCCCGCGCAGCCTGCTCCAACTTCTCCTGAGTCTTGGGCCTCAACAATCCATCAAACCCCCACTCCCTGATGAAATACCTCGCATCACACATATCGGCCACAGGTCCTCACGGGACTAAACCCACTAAAGACGAATCCTACTCTCCATGCGAAGCGCAGAGTGGAGAATTTGTATTAGTGGACATACAACTCGAAGAGGCCGCCCCTCTCCTCAGTTCACACAAGAGGTACAGGGGCTACCCATCCATGATGGCGTGATCCCCATTCGGCCCCATGTCCTATCCAGGGTGGACTACCTGGACATGATGGACATCCCCTATTCCATTGAGACCCAAAAGACTATCTGGAAATATGCACACCATCCTCTGTTGCAGCCTCAAGTCCGCTCCCATGTGTGGCGCTGCCTGAGGCGGGTGTATCATACAGCTGAGCGCTCTAACGCTTTACACTCATCCTGTATCGTGTGTGGCCAGTATGGAACGCTGTTCCACCGCCTGGAGAAGTGCCCCACCTCTAAAGTGATATGGCGCGAAGTCCAACATCTGCTAGGTTAGGATCAAACTCATCCCTTCAGTCTGTCAAGAGATATGTTTGCTTCATCAATGGCCTCCCCCTTCCACCCTCCCTCCGTGCTCTGGTGGTTGCAATCGCCATGTGGAATATCCACACGATTGTCTTGGATGCCATCGCTGGCTCCATCCCCACCCTCCCAGAAGCTGTCCACAGATTCCGGGCTCATTTGATGGACCACTTTCAAGCATGGATGTTTGGATATCTCCCACCGCGTCGCTGTCAGCTGGTCTCCTCCTGGTTCCCAGTCTGGTTCATCAAATCAGACCCCTTCCTCCACACGTGCTCAATAGTGGCTACGGCCCCTTCACACGTTCCCTCCCCCTCCTCATAAGTGGCGTTCCCGCTGGCAACAAGAGATAGCATCGCTTCTCTGGGGTGCTCCCCCTGGTACTAAGTTTATCTTTCCTGAGTCATATTCAGAAGTGTCCGTCCCATGGTCAGCCTTCCCCGCAATAAATTTAAATTTAAAATACAAATAATTGATTCAAACAAAATTCCCAAATGAGCGGTTTTTTTGAAATACATCAAATGAAACAATCAACCAGGTGGGCAGCGGAGACTGCTTATCCCTCCATAGCGGAAGGGGAGGGGTGACCTGGGGCTCATCTTTAGCAGCTTCCTCATCCTGAGTAGGATAAGTGTCAAGGCAGATAACAAGGGCATTGGGGCATCGGTAGCATGCGGTATAATATCACTAATGATTGGTATTTACTGGAAATTGCCAGCTATGAAAATGGCAGTGATATATTTGGTTAAAGCTTTTTATGGTTTAAATGCAGGCATCTGGTAGCTTAACAAATGTGGCTTTAAAAGGTTTGGGTAACCTTAGCTTTAGGATTCTGTGCTACAGTTATCACATTATGGATAGCATCATTGACATTTTTGTGCATTTGATTCATTGTAATTTTACTCTTTGGGGTGAGATTTGTAGGGATAACAGGAGGAGGAATACCTCTTGTGAGCATAGCCACTGATTTGGTGACAGCTTTGTGGAGGGGATGACAATCTTGTGTGGCAGCTTCTTCTACTGCAACCTGTTGGTCACTGTAGAATGATTTGGCATTTGGCTGTGGGCATATAAATGAGGGGGTATTTGGTGTTCCATTCTGCATTACAGAACTGCTCAATTTGCGGAGATGGTTCTTCAATGAGATTACCTGATTTGTCAATTTCATCCAATAATCCCATGAGTTCTGGTTAAATTGAATTGGGGAATTGGGGAATTGGTGTATGGTTGAGGTTTGGTTTATTCATTGGAGGAAGTATGGGATTGAACTGGGTTCTAAGCTGGTGCTTGATTGGAGGGAGCATTTGTGGCACTAGGGTGAGGAGGAGACTGATTGGTGGCTGCAGGTGCAGCTGCAACATCTGGCTTTAGGGGAGGGGAGGTAGGATTGTACCCTATACCAAAGCTGGTGTGGGGTGGGCAGCGAATTAGAGGCTGGCGGACAAAAAATCAGCATGATTGGAAGCAGCTAGGGATGGGCACTTGCATTTTGAGTGGTCCAAATTGAAACAGGACAGACATAGCATCTATCCACCCTTGATGTGGGCCCAGAACAGATGGTTGGAGGCATAGGTGATAACAGTGCAAGGGGGAATAACATGATAATTTTATTTAATTCAGGGCTTATTGTGGCATATGACCAAGGCCCAGCAAGGCATGTGGCCCCATTTGGGACCACAAATTGAAAGATGGGGTTAGAGCCATTGGTTGCCAAACCCTCCATCAGCTTCTGGTGGAGCATCTCAAGGGGAAGATGGGTTGGCAAACCAGCAAACTGAACCACCAAAGTGGTATCCGCTGGGCGCTGGTTCAAATTGTGGGGAGAGGGGCACCCTGGAAAACCAGGGGCACAGTTGCCACAGTGGTGCCATCAGCTTCACCTGTGAAGCTGAGATCAAAATACCCCTTATAGGGGTGGAAGTCAATAAAAGTGGCAGGATTCATCACTGCATGAGCCATTTCAATAATGGCTTGGTCATGGTATGGGAAAGTTTTCCATAGTTGGCCCTAAGGCCAAAGTGCATGTTGCTCTGGGGGAGCACCAGGGGGCAATGAGGCACCACTTGAGTTTGAGCGAGGTGGGCGTCAAGATCCTTGGGAGGAGCAAATCATCCCAGAGGTCTGGTATGACTGGGTGAGCCAGTCTGAGAATGTTTCCTGTCAGACAGAAAATGGCAGGGGGGTTTGCCGCTGCTCCACACTGGGGAAGATGGTGGGGAATCCAAGAACATTGGAGCAAAACTATGGTGGGCTATTAAGATTTATTTTTTCATATAATTTGTTCAGAAAGTTATGCTGAGCAGAAAGTTAAAGTTCTAATTTTAAAAGTTTTTTTCTCTATGTTTTATTTTTAAAGGGTAGCAATCCTCATATCACTATCCTATTGTATTGGTGGGCATATACCTTAGGCAATCATACGTTGAATGTCTAATGACTAAACTTCTATAGAAGCGCTATGTTGGGATTTATATGGTTGGCCAATATTTGACTGTAATGGAATTAGGTCTACATTTTAAACATGGATCAGAACTATTTTTGTCCCAATTACATTTTTTGGTCCTAGATTGATTATAAAACTTTTTAAATTGTTTTAATTCTTGAATATCTTTTATTATTAATTGTATCCAATGACTTAGATATGAAAAAAATAGTAAAAATATTTTTCTTTTTACATACCTGATTAAAATGAAGATTAAATATCTGTTTCACATCAAGTGATTAGGTGACATGGCTTGTCTGATTACTAATTAACTATAAATTTCCTCTGATTTTTCCTGACACTGTTACTAAAAGATAAACTTGGACCAAAAGTTTTAGCTCTTACTTTAGTTAAACTACAGACTTGTAGTATATATTGTTTTACCACTCTTCAGAAAAGAATGAGTTGAAAGCATTTTGTTACTCAATTTTGAAATTTAAATTTGAAATTTATTGTAAGGAAGGCTGACCATGGGATGGACACTTACGAATTTGACCCAAAAGAGATAAAACTTAGTAACAGGGAAGGCACCCCAGAGAAGCGATGCTATCTCTTGTTGCCAGCGGGAACGCCACTTATGGGGAGAGGGAGGAAACGTGTGAAGGGGCTGTAGCCACAATTGAACACGTGTGGAGGAAAAAATTCTGATTTGATGAACCAAACTGGGAACCAGGAGGAGACCAGCTGTTGGTGACGCGGTGGGAGATATCCAAACATCCATGCTTGAAAGTGGTCCACCAAATGAGCCTGGAATCTGTGGACAGCAACTGGGAGGTTGGGGGTGGAGCCTGTGATGGCATCCAAGACAATCGTGTGGATAGTCCACATGGTGATTGCAACCACCAGAGCACGGAGGGAGGGTGGAAGGGGGAGGCCATTGATAAAGCAAACATATCTCTTGACAGACTGAAAGAATGTGTTTGATCCTGGCCAAGCAGACGTTGAAATTCGCGCCATATCACTTTAGAGGTAGGACACTTCTCCAGGCGGTAGAACAGCGTTCCATACTGGCCACACATGACGCAGGATGAGTGTAAAGTGTTAGAGAGCTCATCCATATGGTATACCCACCTCAGTCAGCGCCACACATGGGAGCGGATTTGAGTGTGCAACAGAGGATGGTGTGTGCGTATTTCCAGATAGTTTTTTGGTCTCAATGGAGTAAGGGAAGTCCATCATGTCCAGGTAGTCCACCCTGGATAGGACATGGGCAGGTGTGGGGATCACGCCATCTTGGATGGGGCCCCTGTACCTCTTGTGTGAACTGAGGAGAGGGGCGTCCTCTCTGGGCTGTGTGTCCGCTAATACAAATTCTCCACTCAGCGCTCCGCATGGAGAGGAGGATTCGTTTGTAGTAGGTTTTAGTCCCATGAGGACCTGTGGCCGATGGGTGTGAAGCCAGGTATTTCATCAGGGAGTGAGGGTTCAATGGATTATTGAGGCCCAAGGCACGGGAGAAGTTGGAGCAGGCCACGTGGGACAAATGTTGGGAGGGGAGCGTAGGGGCGGTGACAGCTGTAATCCAGGTGCCCAGGATCTTGGCAGCATGGGCTTTAAAGTAGAGCAGGCCCATGCCACCATGACGACGAGGGCTAAACATGACCTCAAGCCATTCTGGTGGTGGGCGGCCTGACCAAAGCCATCCTTGCAGAAGGGCATACATGGATTTGAAAAATCCTGGGGAGAAGGCGATGGCGTGGGCTCCAAACCAGACTTTGGAGAGGAGCATAGAGTTGGCTGAAAACAATACTGCCAGTAAGGGAAGTAGGGTGGGCTCTGAGGGAGGCGATGCGCTTTGTCACATTGTCTAGAATATGACTTTCCATTACCGCTGAGGCATACCCGCCTGCCTCCACCCACACGCCCAGATGGCGGATCAGCCCTATGGTAGGGCGTGGCACGAAGGGGAGCACTAGTGGGGCAGTGTGGGGTGAGCAGGGAGGGCGAGCATGTGTGCGAGCAGATGGGCCAGGCTGGGCACTGGTCGCTGGGGCCCAGCATGCTAGATACCAACCAAGGAGGATGATTACTGTTTTGGAAGCGTTCAGTGCAGCATTACTTACCCAGGAATATTTCTGAATGAGAGCTTTAAGCGCGCGTGCATCTTTTTTATTAGACACCCAACCACACAGTCGTCTGCAAACGCCATCATCTTGACTGGGGCTTGGCCTGGTACATGGACCCCAGTGATGTGGGCATTCACGTTTCAAAGTAGTGAGTCAAGGCTGAAGTTGTATAAGAGTGGGCTAAGGGGGTCCCCTTGTCGTAAGCCCCTTTGAGAATGGACTCCTTCCATTAGGAAGCCAGGGCCACGCACTACCATTGTTGCAGATTCCATGAGCAGCATAACCCAGTTGATGAAGTGAGGGGGTAAGCAGAATTGATGGAGGCAGGCCCTGAGGTATTCTCAGTTTACTCTATCATAGGCCTTCTGTTGGTCCAAAAATACAAGTGCCCCAGAGGCTGTGGACTGGCATGCGTTGGCCACAGAGTGCACGTTGTCCCAAATTGACCTTCTGGGTATGAAACCAAATTGTTCCAGGGAATGGTGGCAGATGCTACAATCCCTAAACGGTCAGCCATTATTTTAGTTAATATTTTTGTATTTGTGTTAGTTAAAGAAATGGGGCGCCAGTTGGCTAAGTCTAGCTTGTCCCCTTTCTTGAAGAGTGTGATGGTGAAGGCCTCTTGTCCTCCTGGTAGAAGGCGCGTTTCCAGAAGGCTCTGGTTAAGGGAGGCAAGCAGCAGTAGGGATATATATTTAAAGTACTTTTTATAGAATTCATATGGAATGCCATCTGGGCCTGGGCATTTCCAATTTGGTGCACCACAGATGGCTGTCCAGAGTTCATTCAGAGTAATCAAATTTATTAATTCTGGATATCAGGAAACGGTGCAGATGTGGGTGCAGTCAAAAATTTTTGCCACTTCAGCTGGCTGAATTGGATTGGATCAATATAACTTGGAGTAATACTTTTGTATTTTGATTGCCACTTTGGCTGGCATATCTGCGACGGAATCATCCAATCTCCACACCTGTGTGCAGGCCACACTCTGGCGCGGTATGAAAATTTTTTTAAAAAAATATGCGGTGCACTTGTCACCCTCTGTAATGCATTTGGCCCTGTACTGAACCCAAACCCAATGTTTGTGTTGTCTTTCGAGTGCGTTGAGGTGGGCAGCTGCTTTTGCCCACTTCTGGCCCCATGCAGGGCTGTAGCCTGTGGCTTGGACTTTGGATTCCAGGTGTTCCAACTCTGCCAGTGCGCGCGAAATGATGGCCAATGTAGCTCATTAGCGTTAGGAGGAGAGGTTGTGAGAGTGGTGGATGGTATCCTCTTTGAAGGCTGACCATGTGGAAATTGGGTCCATGCAAAACAGTGTAACAAACTCTTTTGCCAAAGTTGCTGATTCCACCCAAGTGGAAAATCCTGGCGATGCAAGTTTGAGAGGTGGAATTTGCACCAATGTGGGGCCTTAGCCACTGTGACAGGTAAGTGGTAGGTTATCAAGGCCAGCTGGTGGTCAGAGAATCCGATTTTTGTTATTTGGAAGTGGGAAATGTGAGATTCAAATTATGCCAGTGTGAGGATTTGGTCGATGCAGGTCATGGACCTTAATTGGCCATTGTGGATGTGGGGACACATCATGTTTTCGAGCAGTGGGGCATGTCATGGCAGCGCATCCATTAACCCAAGGGTGGCCTTTAGAACGCGTAGTTCTACATGACCCTGGGTGGCGTGGGGTGAGGAAGGACACTGGTCTGTTAGTGTGTTTAGCTAACAGTTCATGTCACCGACTAGGAAAGAGTCTGGGGGTATCAGGAGGGATTTGACCAATGAGAAAAATTCCTGATGCTTGCGTGCACCATTTGGGGCATAGATGTTGATGATTGCATGCGATACGTCAGCCCACAAGAAAGTGACAACAAGCACTCAGCCATTGAGAAAGAAATTCCAATGATAAAAATTTAAAAAATTGTTTTTCTGAACTAGCACCCCACAGTGCTCTGACCAGAAGGATAGGGAAGGGAGGAGCATGGTTTTCCAAGCATCCTTGGAACCTTGTGGACAGTGGGACTCCTGGATGGCCAGGATGTCCATGGGTAAATTTTTTTGTAAAAAACTCAGTTTCTTAACCCGGGATGGCAAGGCCTTGAGTCCAGCGATATTCATCATCCCTAAAGTGAAGGTTTCTCCCATCAAACCTTAGGTGCAAGGGGGTGGGCACCTAGTCCCACTAGCCTCCTCTAGATCCCCATGGGCCTTCATGGCAGCGTGGGTGTTTGCAGCAACGCTATCAGTAGTTTTGTTAATTTTAGCAGAAAGGTTTGCGTTGGATTTTGCCTTCACTTTTTGTTTCCCTGACGTTGAAAAATTTTTTTGCAGTGTGGATGAGTTCAGTGCACCAACGTTTGGGTCAAAAAAAATTTTCAGGTAGGTTGGAAACCAAGTCGGTTTCAACTGGGGCTTAGTTGCAAAGGTTGGGTGAGATTGAGTCACCCATCAGATCCTCAAATTGGGTGGCCCAATTGGCATGGGCTTCCCAATATGATTGGTTGAGGGATTCCCAAGTTGCTTCCGCTGCAAAGGTTTCAATGTCCTCCTGGCGTTGGGAGTGTGGGATAGTGGAGGTGACTTTGGCCTCTTCCTTGGCTGCAGCCCTGCGGGCCTGTTTTGCCTTCTTTCGCTCTTGAGGGGAGATAGGCTTTACTAGTAGGTAGCAGCCTTGTGTCCCATGGGAAAGCCTCTTTGGTGCTGGAGGTTGGTTCATTGTGCGCCTCTTCGCTGGCCATGGCCGCCAAGGGTTGCTCTTAGAATGTGATGCCCTCCTTGGTGGGGCATGCATGTGCCTTATGGCTGAACGCGTCACAGTGGGTGCAGATGGGGGGTGTGCTGTCTACGGTTACCCAGAAAGGGTGGGTGGTATGCCCTTTGATATTAATATATGTAGAGTGTGGGATATGGGTTAGGTCCTTCACAATCTCCTCGGTTGGAGTCAGAACTTCAATGGCTTTGCTGGTGCACAGGTATGGCATCAGCATAAAGCATTGCATATCAAAGGATTGTATTTTGCCGTATATGGTGAGACCATCTTTCAGGTGCTGCTCCAGAATGGCACGTTTGACTGTAGTGGGCAAAAAGTCAAACGTGAGGAAAATTTGGTTGGATTTTGTCCATCTGGTGCATTTGATTTCGATGACCTGGTGCCCTTCAGGGAGGTCAATCACTATGCACACCACAGCAGCTTTGTCTGCTGCCTCCTTGTTTTTGAAACCGAGGTCCACCCAACCGCATGACATGGAGTGAGGTGTGACATACACCGCGGTTGGGAAAAAAGTGTGCACATCCCCACAAAATTTTTCCCATAAAGCTGTTTGTTGGATGTCCAGAAACACCCAAGCTCCATATTCCACCGACGAGAGTGGTTGGGAGTATGGCATGTTGATGTACTGGTTGCATCGCGCTTGGCAAGTGAGGATTTATGGGGAAGTAACTGCCAGTTTTTTAGTTTTTTCTATTCCGCCAGTTTCTCCGGGCGTTTTAAAATGTTTGAGGTCGTGGGCCTACCACCTGTGCCTCTTGCCTTAATTGCCCAACTGCTCCCTGACATGGGCGCAGACTAATCTCCTCTGTTTGATTATCAAACTAGAATCAGACTTGAATTGAATAAATTGCAAAAGTGATTGCAACGAGAGAAAAAAGTTTTTTACAATTAATATTGGACTCGCCCAAGGACTTTAAGATAGAGCCAATAATTCACAGTCAAGTAGTTTTGCAACCTTGTCAGCAATTATGGCCTCGCTTTCCCAAGAACATCTAATTTTCAACATACAAATTGGAAGTTGATCCCCAATAAAACCTTTGAAATATGCCTTTGGTGAAACTGAGGTCACAATCATTTTGTAAAACCCCAGAATACTATTAAAATTTTTATTATAAAATATTCCTACTGTTCTTTTAAGATCCCGATAAGTTTTCTCAAACAGATATGGCAATGATTGCCTTAGATTTTGGGTTATTGTGTAATCCTATATCATTCAACTTTCTTTTACCGCTCAAAGTCACTTTTGAGCGATTTTAAATTTTAAGTTATATTTATCCACAGCCGTCTGCCCAAACCTATTATTTGATGTCCTTGGCTCCGCCGCCTGCCACCCCAGTGTGGGGCAGCAGTGCACCCCCACCTAGCATTTTCTGCCCTGTGGGCAAGCGCGTTTGGATGGGCTCAAACAGCCCGCCCACTGCTTCCAACCGTTTTGTCCCCCCACGGGACTTAGCGCTCCACCTGATGCGCGTCCACCCTTCTCGCCCTCCCTCGCTCTGCCATTTGCTATTGCCTTAGAGTGGACTATGGGCGTTTGTTCCCATATGCTGATAAGGCAATTATTGACCTAGACACTGAGGCCTTTGCGCCAGCTGGCTTTATAGACTTCCGCCCTTTTTAAGGGATACTTTGACGTTGGGTTCCAATCTGAGGAGGATGCTGAAGCGGCAGCACAAACTCCTCTAATTTATAAAAAACCCCTTTCCCACAACCCGTACTTGCCTCCCTTCAGGCACCACGCTGGTGGTATCCTTTGCAAATCTCCCATCCCACTTTCCACCCCAGGTTTTGTATGACCAGTTGGTCATGGGGCTCATGGCTTATGGCACTCAGCCCAACCTCATCTTTGCCATTCCATCTGGTGCAGAGCGCCTTGCTGCTCCTCGGCAACAGCCACCATCATACCACACCACCCTACCATAGCCCAACAAATCCCACCCCGCGCTAGTGTGGCTGCAGCGCCTGATCATTTCTTTTGGCTCAGGTCGATAATGGTAGGCAGATTTGTTCCCTCTGCTTTGGCCTCAACCATGCAAAAGGAGCGTGCCCCCTCAGGCCAAGTCCGCTGCTGCGGCCTCTGAGCCCCCCTCTGGAGGTTCAGTATGGGGCGCTTTGCTGCCCCCTCCCACCCTCCAATCTCGTTCAGTGGGCCCACATGGAAAATCAGCCCCCCCAAAACCTCCAGCCTCACTCTCCCACCTAAATCTACCCCAGCCAATCAGAGCAATGCTTGGACCACCATTGGCACCCAAGCAGCTGCCCATTCGCCCAATCCACCCACCCAAATTCGAATGCCACTATTCCAGTGAACCAAAATCCATGGGAACTATTGGCTGAAACTGACGAATCAGGTAATGTCCTCATTAGTAAGCATACAGGTCAACCTCTCTGCCAAGGCGATTATGGTCGGGAGGAATTTTTCCTTCCTGACTTTGATAAAACCCCTACCCCTCGCCATTTCGTTCCTCTGCCCAATACAGCCCCCTTCCAAAGTGATCACCAGCTCGCCTTAGCTGCGGTGGCCTCTCCTCAATGCCCAAAACTACGCACCGCGGTGGCCCAGTCAGTGGCTCAGCTCCAGCATGTCCTGCCCACCCTCTTCTTCCCCCAAACTTCCCTGAATCTCCCTGCAGTGACATCTTGAAACTATTTGATGATGCTGAAATTGCTGTTATGAATGTCACAACGATTGCTTCATTCAACCCCTCATCCAAAATCACCCGCCACAGTATCTCCCTTTTCACCCAACTTCCTGAAGCCCACAAAGAAGCTGAAGTTCTCCTCGCAGCTTTTGTTGAAACACTTTTCCATCATTATCTTGATGTGGAAGAGGAAAACTCCTACTACGCTGACCTCAACCCCCACTATGCGGATGCCCCAACGCCCTGGCTCTCTGCTCTGATCCAGTACTGTAACCAACATCCCATGATCGAGGTGGGTCTTTCTGAAAACCAACCCCCCAACCCCTCCTCACCCTCTGCCATGGTGGGTTAGCAGTTTCAGCCTCTTACCTGGTTAGTAGTATTGTTCTGTCATTTTGAGTGTTGTGTTCAGTACTGTCCATCCCCTGGTTGGCGTACCTCAAATAAATCAATAATCCTATATCATTCAGCTGACAAAATTCATGACAAGATAAGAAAATACTAAGTAAAATTAAGTGAGCAAGGCTCGGTATGTTATTATTTTTTATATGTATTGGCCTATCCAATAGGTTAGTGACCAGTACCTGAATATCACCATGACCATTAATTAAAATCTGAGGTGCAATATAAGGTTCAGTTTCACTTTTATAACATGGTACTGGGATTTTGGCATACAGATATCCAGGGATATCCAATGAAAAGGCCAGTTCATATGATCCAATGCTCTTTAAAGTTATCAACCATTGTACTTTGTGCACTTAAGGGGATGTCAAACATCCTTAATTTGATCAGGCATCTTTCTAGAACGTTTATCAGTCCAATGATACTTTACTGGGATGATCTCATTCAAATATATGAGACTAATAATTGTTTTTCTAAATTGGGGTGGATACTCTTTCTGGTTGAAAATAGCGGCAAAGTTTGCATCTAGAATTTTGAGAGTATTCACTTGGAAATCATATGAACCACATATTGGTGCGTGAATTCAGGGCCAATCAATTTCTCATAATTCTGATTGGGTAAAACTATTGCTGGTGCTGCTATCAGTAGTGATCAAAACGTAGAACAGGGCACTATATGCTCCCCTCAAAGTAGTATTTTGCAGGCGTAATATTTATAAACCTTATTATGGTCCACATCACGTACAAGTCTCAAGTTCTTCACAAACTTCATAGAGACAAAACTAATTGGAGCTCCACTATTAACGATTGCTCAAACATTTACTCAAATTAAGTAAATATCTGCAAAGGTACAATCAGAATTTAGTTAAATACTGTTTATTTGTAGAATAGCAGCACAGATGACTGAATCAATTGCTTTAAAAATTGGCCAGAGACATTGGGGAATTTATCTGTATCATAGTCATTGGTAATGATCAACTACCAAGGTCCAATGTTAAAGAATCCAGCTACAACTTCATCTTCCTGAACTTAGTTGCTCCTCAGAAGGTCGCATTACTCCTTCAACTACAGGCTCAATTACCTAAATTAGAACCAATGAAACTTTTGATCACATGAAAATAGACTTTTCCTTGTCTATTCCGCCTGATTTTCCTCATTAATTTACTTGGTTCACCTTGGCCTTAAGAATAACTGGGTTGACGTTGCCATTTGGGTTTTTGATTGGAAGAACCTTGCAATTTAGCTATCCTTGCCGCATTGGTGACAAATAAATTTTACTTGTGGCTCAGAAAAATTTCCCATGTAATTTTCCTGGTTAGAGCTTAAGCTGTGTGTATCAAAGGTTATTTCAGAACTTGTAGACACTCAACCATATGAAAATCATCTTATTAAATTTGGGCGGCAATCATGGCTTAATTAATTTGGTATAGGGATGAAGATCTGACCTCATTGCAATACATGCATCAATATTAGTTAAAGCCCATTTACTAATAAGAATTTGAGCTTCTCATTAGAACCAATGGAAAAAAGCATCTATGGTTTCATCACGCTTGAATTGAATACCCATACAATCCTCTTTTCTGTTTGCAAGGCGATTTAGGCTGCCAAATTTGCTTATGACAGCGACCTTTCCTCATTGTAAGTCTACTCAGTTGCTCTCAACCTGGTTAAGACCAGGTTTTTTTAGCAGTGGTGCCCAACCCAAAAAGGGTGAGCTGCCACGCATCTTTATTTGCAAATGAGCCAAACAAAGGGATTATTAGAAATAGAATTCCTAATATGGCACCTCAGCTAACAGCCTAGAAATCCATATCAGAAGGTGAGGAAGCTTTGGGAAATCTTTTTTTCTGGCTCCCGCTTTAGTTGGTGAACTATGGCGGACAGCATTGGGGTGGGAGCATCATTGACATGGGGCATATGAAGGTATACTTGTGGGTCTTCTTTGCTTATGAGGCTGGCAGTGTCCATCACCTTAACATATTGAGCAAGTTGATGCTCAGCGAAAGTGATGAGAGCAGGCACACAAGTGAATGACTTAATGCACCGGCGGGTTTCAGGATAATTGGGGTCAAAAGAGAAGTTTTTGATGTGTCAATGTAATCTTATCTCGCACCAAAAACAAGCTCCTCAATTTCATACTTTGCATCTTTCTCAAAATCATGGGAAAAATTTGGGATAGGAATACCCTCAACAAGGGGCTCCATCGCCTCATGAATATGCTGGCAAAGCAGGGTGTTGATAGGGGCAGCTGCAGCCTCAACTGCCATTTCATTGATACTTTTATAGATAGAAAAACCGTTTTGAGGGTGAAAACGGTGGGATGCAAATTGGGAGGATTTACAAAAAATTTCTCCAAAGCAAAATCCAGTATCATGTGGTACAGCCGCTTGTCCTCATCAATCCATCCAAGAGCTTAAATGAATTTGATTCAGCCAGCACTGGGTCAGCCACCAGAATCTGGGCAGTGGTAGAAGCTGATTGGCCACATGCTGTCAACCACAACAGCTCAGCTGAAACTAGTTCAGCCTTTGACTCAGGATTCCATAATCCAGTTCAAATATTGAGTCAAATTTTTATATTTTTGTTTTGATTGGCTGCTGCTTAAGGACAGCACCAAATTGCCATGAGGTTGGGGGTGGGAGGATCAATCCTCATTCAAAAATTGGGTAAAATGGCTGCAGGCCTGACGCCCAAGGATGAGTGGCAAAAGCAGCAGAAGTGGAAACCGTGGGGCACTTTCTCTTTGAGTGGTAAAGCTTGAAGCACAAGGGGAAAATGGTGCGGCCAAATTTTGACATTCGACAGAAAGGGTGATGGGAGGCAGATTTAATCACGGTGTGGGGAGAAATCATGATATGGGTATCATGATAAAATGGGCAGATTTTCACAAAGGCGTGAGTGGGTAGGACCAGGTTTTAGCTTTCCATATCTAAACAAGTGATTATAGTGATGGCCTTTCAACAATCATCACAGCCCACCATTTTAAATTCAAAAAGTTTAATAAATTCAGGGACATTATTATTTTTGAAATTCAGGAAGCTTTATAGTTGGTCAGAATTCATCAATTGTTGGGTTTTTGACATAAAATTCCACAATCTGTGGAATGGCAGTCAATACCATTAGGCTAGTTGGTGTGCCTTTGGCCACAACTCACTATTAATGTAAAAGATGTTGAGCTGGTAGATACATCAGCACTATCTTCTTTTTTCTGTAAAGGGTGTTGTACTTTTCCTAAGCTGGATACTCGTACTGCAATTTCATCACCCCATTTTTTAGACTTAACTTCCAAGTCTTCATTTCTGGTTTTTACGGTGCATCTCTACTAATGCTTTGGTCTTTTGATAATTTTATTGGCATTTTTCTCCAAAAACTTTTATTGGTGCTGTGATTTGTTCTTGCATCTCATAATTCGCTTACACACCCAGGTCTCAAAGTAGCTACTGCTCCCCACTTTAATGACTCACTGTCCATTATATAGACTAATTGCCACATGATAACTTAGTTCAGAACCCCCTGTAGTAAACACTTGTTAAAAAGTGGCGGCTGCACAGGTACATGATGGTCTAACACTTAACTAACAAATATCCTTGTTTGCAACAGTAAGCATGATCTGAGCTGATAACAAGTCAGTAAAATATGACCTTTTTTCACTTAGAATATTTAGGTAACTATTGTCTATAATAACTAAAACAAATACTAGAAAAAACTGGTAAAAACAAGAACATGATAACCTTATTAGTATTATTATTTTCGTATAAATGTAGGTGATTCATGGAAATTTGATGCCAATCTATCAGAAATTATCAGCATAAATAGCTGGTAAAGAATTCAATTCTCCTTGGCAACAGTTGAAGTAAATCCTAATAACCTAGATAACATATGGCAATTGAGTGTCTGATATTAAAACCCTCAACATCCAATGCCAGAGAATAACCTTAAATCTATTCATTGACTTGTAGCATTCAACATGCTATTGACCAGTATTTCAATTGACTCAATTCCAAAGTTGTGTTATTTGCACCCTCAAATAAGTTAACCTCAAATCTATTGTTAAATTTTGGTTCTGCTTTAGAGGGCTGGTTCTTCTTCAGATGTGGGGTGGAGTTTCATGCGTCTATTGTGTGAGGACAATAGACTGGATGGTGACTAGAATTTAAGATATAACCTCTTGGTAGTACTCAAATCGTATACCCTGTCATTTACTTGGACGATGGCATGCCGCCCTGATCTTACTGATCCCAAGTAAAGTCTCAACTGATACAAAGAAGTACTAAACATAAAAAAGTATATAAGTTAAATTATAAACAAGTCCAGTAGTTGTATGTGTTTTATTAGCATCAACTTGAGGGTTATTTTTAGGTTTGATGTTAACCACATCTTACCCATGACATCCCATTTTCAAAGGCACTTGGCCACATAAAATGTTTGTAAGAATGTCAACAAATACTTTGACTCAGGGCATCCTGCTCAGCCTCAGGGTCAGAGCAAACATCATCATCATTCTCAAGATGGCATTTTGGACACATCTGCAAATAGATGAACCAATTCTCTTTCACATATAATCAGCAGCACATACCAAGGCAATTCATATCACTAATTAGTAATTAATTTGATCAAAAACTTGACCAACATTTAAAAACTAATTTTGACATAGACCAACAAAGCCCACATGCCCAAGTCATTAAGTCAAAACTTAATTTAAGTCTGTCCTAACCAACAAAGCCCTTGAGCCCATATCATCATAGTTGAATATTATTAAGTGAAATTGCTAGGCCACAAATCCCAAGTTTGGATATACTTAGGATATACCTGATCCATAATCACTGATATTTGATATGATCAAATATCTGACAAATTAGGTTTAGTCAATTACTCAACACTTCCCCCGCCTTGATTGGATATAAGTGGCGGTACCCTTCTTCCTGGGTCACAATGTCTAACTTTTTGCGTTCTTCAAAGTATGAACGTTATCGCAATAGCCTTTACTAAGCTGACAGGGCCAGCGTGCCTGGTGCTGAGCTTTCTTGGGTTTAACACATCTCTGCAAGGGTCTAGATAGTCAGGACTTGTATGAAATTGCATCTCTAATTCTGTTACAAACTTCTCCAGTTTGATCACACTCTCCTCTCCCTACCAAAGAAGGAGTACCTAGTTCTAATGCCTGCGAGGCATCAAATCTATGAATTAAACTCTATGGCTTGTGATTATTATTATTATTATTTATTTTTTTAGTTTTTATTTTTATTTTTTATTTTTTTCCTTTTTTATATTATTATTCCTTATGATATGGACAAAGGAACTTAGCGTGTACTTGATTCACAACCCAGCTGCCTTGATCCTTAATGGTATATACATCTTCAGATGATTTCTAGAATATGATAAATGGACCCTTCCAAAGTGAGGCTAGCTTGTGCGCGCAAGACCTGCACTATGAGTGTCACAATATACTACTAAATCTCCTTCCTTGGACTTAGTCACCATAGCTCTTTTAGCGTTGTTGTAGCTCTTCTGAATAGTTTTTGACTAATGGTGTTTGATAAGCTTCAGATTGCAACTTGATTAAGATCTTCACTAGTTGCTCAACATAGTTATTTGGGTTAATTGCGTCAGTTGAACTGAGTACTGAATATAATAATGGAGGCAGAGCGGGCTGTCTACCATACAAAAGTCAAAACGGAGAGTGGCCTATGCTGCTGTGGTGTCCAACTTTGTACGCAAACATGGTTGCACTAATTGAAAATTGCCATTGCAAAGGCGCCAAGGCTGCGTTTTTTTGTAAAATGCCAACTAAAGTGCCATTCACTCGCTCTACCATACCATTAGTCTCAGGATGGTACAGTGTTGACAACACTCCTTTGATGGACATCAACTCATTTAGCTATTGTACCATTTGGGCAGTAAAATTCGTGCCATTGTCCATTAAGATCTTCTGGGGGCATCCGTGCTTATAGACAATATTATCCATAATGAACTTTGCAGTAGTTAGGCCCCGATGTCTCAAATTGCTTTCACTTCCACCCATTTTGTTAGATGGTCGATAGCAACAATTATGTATTTGTTGACTAGGCTACTCATAACGCAAAGGGCCAATTACATCAATCAACATGGTATGCCAGGTCCAGTTGGGTTATGATCAAATGGTATTTCAAATCTGAATTTATAGGTTTTGCAATTTGGCATGAATGACATTTATCAAGCACATCTTGGATATCAAATTGCATGGAATCCCAATAGTAACTGGCTCAAATTAATTCCAGCGTCTTAGTCATTCCCCATGTCTGATGGCCTTTTCTTGTGTAATAATCTCCATTCAGTTGGAAGGTTTTGGGAAGATTTGACGTTGTCCATTGGGCTTAAGCTTGTATAGAACTCCATTTCAATATTTGGTGTCAATTAATGCTTTCTCGATCACTTTTTGAACTTTGGGTGGTTCATCTTCATACTTTTGGTTAATCATTTTTTCATGAAGCTCATTGGCCAAACTGCTCAGGACAGCTATGATAGGAAGTCGCGATAGTCCATCTGCATTTTGATGGGCTGCTCCAGCTCTATGAATAATTTCATTATTGTACGCTTGTAATTTCAGAGCCCAGCGGGATAAACGTCCTTCAGGTTCCTTGAAATTGTGGAGCCATCCTAATGAGCTGTGATCCATTGCTACTTGAAACTTGGTGCCATGAATGTAAACCTGAAATTGTTTACAAGCATAGATGACAGCCAGACATTCTCTTTCAGTCACCGTATAGTTATGCACATGCTTATTCAGCGTCCTGCTGCAATAAGCAACTGGATTCTCCTTGCCATCATCCCAATCTGCAATAGCACACCACCAATCGCAGTCAACAAGGCGTCAGTTTGTATGATAAAAGGCTTGCTGAAATTGGGATATCAGAGGATAGGCGCCGAACTCATTTTGTTTTTCAAAGCCTCAAAGGCTTGTTGGCATTCCTCTGCCAAGAAAAACGAACTCCTCCTTGTAGTAAGTGGAATAGAGGCTCGGCAATCTTTGCAAACCCTTCCACAAATCTTTGATAGTATCCTACCATGCCTAAGAACACTTGAACATCTCTCATACTTGTCAGAGATTGCATATTGTTAATCGCCTCCACCTTTTGAGGCTGAGGCCGCAAGCCCTTGGAATCAATGATGAACCTGAGGTATTCCAGTTGTTCTATAAAGATTTGGCTTTTTCTAGGTTTTATCTTCAGATTGGTCTTCAACAGCAATTTGAACACTCGTTCAAGGTGCTCCAGATGTTTGGAAAATGTTCGCGAAAAGACATTGATGTCATCCTGGTACACCAGAACGCAGGACAATTTAAGGTCCCCCAAAATCATGTCCTTTTGCGCTGAAAGGTTGCCGGTGCATTACACAGCCTCTGTGGCATGCATGTCGGTTAAAGAGCCCTTGAGCAGCAATCATTGCGCACTTTTCCTGCCCCTCTGGTGGCAGCTCAATTTGCCAATATCCTGAGATGAGGTCCATTGCAGTAAAGTACTTCGCCCCTCCCAGACGGTCCAGAGCATCATCAATTCTGGGCAACCTATACGAATCCTTTTTTGTAATGGCATTGAGGTGTCAATATCAATCACAACTCAATTGCTGCCATCTTTTTCTTTACGATTAAAATGGGGCTGGCCCACGGGCTTTTGGATGGCACTATCATTCCACTTTTCAGCAATTTGTCTAGCTCTTCGCTGACTATTTCATCACTAGCCCTAGGGCACCGAATTGTCCTCATTCTAATAGGCATATGGTCCCCGGTATCAACAAAATGCTGAACTCCTTTTGCACAACCTAAATCTTGGTCATCTTTGGCGAAAATTTTGGAGTATCGTTCAAACAGCTCTAGTGCTTCATCCTTCTGTTGTTCTGATAATCCAGTAAATGATTCTTGAGATATTACAGTATGTGCCCCAAGGGTTTTGGTTGGTAAGTCAAACTCAGATAAGTCACCAAATTCAACAGCTGATATTAACTCACCCCTCAGAAACAGATGCACAAAAGTGACTACTTGATATTTCTTGACCTTAATATTTCAGATGGTCAAATTTGCTAGTAAGACATCAATTTCTATGTGCCCTGGTATAAGTAACCTGGGCACACTAGATTCCATTTGAGAATGATGCCACAGGGATACAACCTCCCTGTACAGTCCTTCTGGAATATCCAGTCTGGTCCCAGTCCTCATAACCAGTAGATGGCTGGGAGCTATTGTCACATCCTTATTCACACGTAGAGGTATTCTTTGACATTTGTTTATGGTGGTTGACATGGGAAGCTTTGATTCCCCGCTGAATATATCCTAATGGTATTATCCCATCGGCATAAGATATATTGATAAAATTTCTATGATGGCTTGTGGGTTTTGTATTGTTGTGAGAGTAATAAATTGGAAGTGATTGGCCCAATATCATTAAGATGCTTTCCTTAAAATCATATGAGATCCCATAGGTCCTTAAAAAACTAGTTCCAATTAATATGTCATAATTGGCGTTTGGAAGCACTAAAACGGGTGTGGCTACTACCAAAGCTCCAAATCGCAGTGGCAAAGCGCTGTAAGCTCCTTCATTCTTTGTGCTGTTAAGGCTTGCGGTCCCATATTCTTGATGATGGTTAATGTCTGGAACTATTTTCAATTTCTTAACCGCTCAATAGAAACAATGTTTACAGGTGCTTCACTATCAACAATAGCTACAACTCTGACCTTGTTGACCAGAATATTCACATAAGTGCACTCAGAGTAGTAAGAATCGATAGAGTTTACTAAGTGAATATGGGAAGAATCCAGGGAGTTAAGGGTGTGCTTCAGAGTATTCCCAATACTGGGACATTCATTGATGAATGTGTCAATTGGCATTGCTATATTGACCCCTTTCAGGATTGGGTATCTGCTGCATTGCTTGGCCCATTGGCTGGAATATTCTAAAGTATTTGTTGCACATAGGGTTAGCGACTACTTCAGAGGCTTCAGGTATGACAACTTTACTCTGGGAGCGAGTTACCGCATGTATGTTCAAAGAATCTTCATTTGATACAAAAATAGAATCAATTTTATTGTTAAGCGAGGCCCTGTGGCCATCATTTTCTTGTCAATTGGGTAGGACTGGTGTTTTAGGCACAATAGAGTGTCCTGCATCTATTGTTCTTGTTCTTTTCCCTCCTCCTGCACAGTATTAGGAAGGACTACGTTGACATTTCGCTGATGGCATTGGGAAGCATAGTGACCTTTACAATTGCAATTAAAGCAAGTAATTTCACTCACTAGCTATGGGGCTCTTGCAATTAAGTTTTGCTCATTTTTACAGGCAGATTACTGTCAATCTTCTTATTGGATTTGAAGGGCTTTCCAGAAAAGGCAGCGGGTACCAATCTGTAACCAGTATTAGGAGGGCTATAATTTTTGAGCATCTGTGCAAATAGTCAAACAATTCTGATGTCACAAGGTTTTGCACGTAAGCAGGCAATAGAGTGTTTGATGGATTAGGGTAAGGTTCTACTGCATGCTCTAGTGCAATCTTGGCGTCAAAATCGACCATAGTCTGTGCGCCTAAGAGAACTTGAGCTTCGCGATAGAATCAATCCACAAAGACGTCAATTGCTTCATCTTTATTATAGCTGATGTTCATAAACTTAGATTTTCTGGTCGACATCCGTTCTGGACCTCCAAATTCATGAAGCAAAGCCTCCTTGACTTCGGCATATGTTGGATTTTTGTTAATTTGAGGCATAATCAACTCAATGCTCCACTCATCCAAGCAGTTAATCATAGTGGCTGCTTTGTTGTGGTCACTGGCCCATGCATGGCCATTTCAACACGTTTGACAAATGTGGTAATACTTCCATTCTTGTCAAAGGCCATCAGGTTTGCTGGTCTATAATTATCGCTTCCCCATTCCTGGTTATCACAATTAATTCTTGGTTGATTAGAGCCAGGCGTACTAGGGCGTTGAGGCATTGTATCCCAGTTTGAGGTGCTAGGGGTGGGTAAAACAACCATATTGCTAGGCAGTTGTCAATGTGGCCCAGCGTCTGTTTTGGTAGCTATTTCTGAAGCTTCGTCCTCATAATATTCAGAAGAGTTTCAAGTCAAGTGGTTTGTAACACACTGACAACGCCTGTCATCCAGAGCTCAAATTAGCTGGTTGATTTCATTTTCCCAATTGACACAATTTTGGTTTTTTAACTTTAATTTCGCGATTTCCTCATTCAAGCTAGTAGCTTGTAGTTGCAAGGTGGAAATCACTTGGTCCTTTTCTTTTATTGCCTTCTTGCACTGGTTTAATTCTCCATGGAGATTATTGTTTGACTTATTAATAACATTAACATCATCATTAAGATTATTGATCTGTAGATTAAGATGATCAATAGTCTTGATTTTTCTTTTTTCGCCTGTTAGTCCTCAGATTGTGTTTGCCAGTAATTGATTTTTCTGGTGTATTCATCCTTCATCTGCGAAATTTGGGCGCTCAAACGTCAATACTGGTCACAAAGTTCATCGTTATGGATTAACTGCACCTCTTGGGCTTCGTGATTAAGCCTCATGAACTCTGAAGCATTAATAGAAGTCTGAGTGATATTGCTGACCCTAAGATTTGGTATCTCCTCTTTCCTCTAAGAGATTTTTCAAAGATAGGATGCAATATGTCATTTAGCTCTTATGCTAATTCTGATACCCAGTCATTAGCCCAAGTGGCTAAGTTGTAATTTGCCTCCAAACTAGATTGAACCTCAGCAAAGTTGGCTTCTAATCGCTCATTTAAAATTTGGCCCACCTGGCTGGAGTTTTGAGAGAAGTTCACCAACTCAGTAATGGCTGCATGATGGCAGGCGATTAACATCTGAGAATTTCTAGAAGTGGGATGTACAAATTTAATTAAATATTGGGTGATATTCTCTATCCCAATTAAATTGTTTTGGATCTGAGCTACACTTAATTGATGATGAGCAAGATATCTCATCTACGTCTAGTACTAAAAAAAGATATCTCATCCACAGCACATCTTTCTGTCATTGGCAGTAAAACGGTTGCTACTATTGTCCACGGGCCCTTGTCCTATTTGTTACCCTCTTAACAATTGCTGCTCAAGACGTTCTAGCTCTTCAGGTGAAATGGGATCGTTGGGATAGGTAATAATGGGTACATCCTCCCAATTGATCTGGGACACAGTCATTTCAGTATTCCCATTGGGCCCAGTGATGGTTCTGATAACTGATTGGGATTGCTCCCCTGTTCAGCGTGGTCACCATCTGCAGTCCAAGCCATGAGCGCTACTTGTTGAATTTTGGTTCTGCTTCAGAGGGCTGGTTCTTCTTCAGATGTGGGGTGGAGTTTCATGCGTCTATTGTGTGAGGACAATAGATTGGATGGTGACTAGAATTTAAGATATAGCCTCTTGGTAGTACTCAAATCGTATACCCTGTCATTTACTTGGATGATGGCACGCCGCCCTGATCTTGCTGATCCCAAGTAAAGTATCAACTGATACAAAGTAAGTACTAAAAACAAAACAGTTTATAAGTTAAATTATAAAAAGTCCAGTAGTTGAGTGTTTTTATTAGCATCAACTTGAGGGTTATTTTTAGGGTTTGATGTTCACCACATCTTACTCATGACGTCCCATTTTCAATGGCACTTGGCCACATAAAATGTTTGTAAGAACATCTACAAATACTTTGACTCAGGGCATCCTGCTCAGCCTCAGGGTCAGAGCAAAAATCACATTCTCAAGATGGCATTTTGGACACATCTGCAAATAGATGAACTGATTTGCTTTCACATGTAATAGCAGCACATACCAAGGCAATTCATATCACTAATTAGTAATTAATTTGATAAAAAACTTGACCAACATTTAAAAAGTAATTTTGACATAGACCAACAAAGCCCACGTGCCCAAGTCATTAAGTCAAAACTTAATTTAAGTCTGTCCTAACCAACAAAGCACTTGAGCCCATGTCATCATAGTTGAATATTATTAAGTGAAATCGCTAGGCCAAAAATCCCAAGTTCAAATATAATTAGGATATGCCTGATCCATAACTGCTGATATCTGATATGATCAGATATCTGACGATTAAGTCCAATCAATTACTCGACATCTATCAAAGGTTGCCCCAATAAATCATGGATTTTGATCATTGAATTAGCCATAATTGATCCCTTAATTTGTATAATTTTTAAGTGATAACTTGATTTTATAAACCCCAAACTCATAAAAATAGCTCCAAATGTTCTAATACTAAATTGGAGCTTCCTCTTTGTAAACCTAAAAATCACTGACACTATTTAATAAAAGTAAGGGATTCAACCCTAATTAATATAGAACTAGTATCAAAAAATGTTGAAAAAAATCATACTATGGTTAAAGTCATAATACCTTGTCATCTCTCATGTGGGATTTACTAAAATTTATATCATAAACCCATCAATGCTTCGCTCTTTCACCTCATTAACTTATTTAGGTAAATTTTAAATATTATATTTTTTACACTAACCGCCTCTTTGTGCGTTCTGCTGCTATCCTATGCTGACTTGATTGATGCCTGCTTCCCCTGCATGGGGCAGCAGTGTGCCACCTCCTGACAATTATCAGCTGCCATCAAAAAGCTCTAAGCTAGCCCATCTAGACCCACAAACACTTCTTATTGTAATGTCCTGCCTTCTGACCTAGACCACCACCTTGCACACTCTCAGGTAGTGCACAGAAGCCCCCTGGTTCTCCCTTGGAGAAACCTGCATTTTGCCTCTGGTTGAGTAGGGGAACCTCTTCCCCTACATGAGCGCAACCATCATTGAGTTGGTCACGGCGGTTTAAAAACCACAAGAATTATAGATTTCCACCCTTTAGAGGTTTTGAGTTTTTCACTAAATTTGAAGGGCAGATTCATGGAAGGATACACGATTATTAATTGTAAACAGTACCAGAGGAATCTCTTAGGGGTCTCTTTCTTCTTAGGAATACTCTTGGCAAAATCAGCGTCATCTTGGCAATCTATGTTCACTTAGACTGGTAAAAATATCTGATATTTCAATAAGAAATCTCTTGGCAGAAAAGAGTCATTACCAAAGCAAATCTCTGCTTAACGTGCAGGAAATACCTAGAAAACTAGATAAAAGATAATGATGAAAGATATATTAGATCAAATTTATTTTTATTAATAAAATAATGGTACTTTAATTATAACTATTGTTGAGATTCTGATATGACTGGACAATAAGACCTGAATAGCTATGGCATATTGATGAGAATAGCCATGATGATTAGTTATAATTATTTGAGCGCTTTGAGTTGAGGTAATATTGGGATATAACAGATTAATAATTACCTATAAATAAGGCAATAAGGTGATGTCAACATTTGATAAATAATATTTAGATCGTCTTTAATTAAGGCAATAGAGAATTTAAGAATACCATCCCAAAACCAATGAGAGTATGGTGGAACAGAATAGTCTAAGACTAGGGAACAGTATTGTCCAAAGTTGCTGATATATAAGTGTGATGGGACGATTAAAAAAAGAGGATTGTTAGTAAAAGAGAGCAAGTGGAACATGGAGTATCAGCTGATCTTTTATTAAATTAAATAGTGTCATAGGGGCAATTGCTCCACAAATTATTAAGTTTATTACATTGTCTTGGGGATTACAATTTTTATATCATCAGTCCTATTTCTCAGTGGGCTTAACCCTGTGCAAAACCCCCATGGCGTATCTCTGCTATACCGCCATAATCATAACAGTGGTGCTCACTACAGGGAGCCCATTGATCAATAGAAAAGAAATAGAATTCTTTAGTCACAAGTCATGTTGCATCAGGCTTGCTTTGAAAGGGGATCCTCATGACATGATGCACCAGTTGTATATATGAAACTCAAATTTTCCTTAGATGCTGTGCTAAAAAGGCAGAATGAGCTTCTTCAGGAGTTTTTAATTATAAGCTGCCTCTGTTTGATCGTAATGGGAATATTCATGGGTTCTTTAAGCAATTTGAGTTTGCAATGGAAGCAGCCTCAGATTGGCAGAAAGTGCAGCTGTTAATATCCACCTTGAATTTTAGTAGTGATGAAGAGTCACCTGCTAACTTCCAAATAGTTTTGTTGCATATTAAGAAGTGAAGGATATTATGCTGTGGTTGTTCAGAGAAAGCATTAAGTTGTCACAGTGAAAGTCTGAGTTTTTGACCATCAGGTTTCAGCATAATGAGACCCACTTTATGTTTGCTGATCAATTTATGGTGGAATCCCATGTGTTAGTCAGGGAAGGGACTTTAACTTCTTTTAGCACTAGTGGTGCCCAACCCAAAAGGGGGAGCCACCACGCATCTTTATTTGCAAATGGGCCCAACAAAGGGATTATTAGAAATAAAGAATTCTCAATATGGCACTTCAGCTAATAACCTAGGAAGCCATATCAGAAGGTGAGGAAGCTTTAGGGAAACTTTTTTTCTGGCGCCCACTTTAGCTGGTGGACCATGGAGGACAGTATTGGGGTGGGAGCATCATTGAAATGGGGCATAAGGAGATATAGTTGTGGGTATTCTTCGTTTATGAGGCCAGCGGTGTCCATCGCCTCAACATATTGAGCAAGTTGATGCTCAGCGAAAGTGTTGAGTGCCTGCACACAAGTGAGAGCAGGTTTTTAACCAAATCTGACACATGCATTGTGATGACCTCTGCAGTGAAACCATATAATGAGCTCTTAATGTCATGACCCCAATGTTGGACAATGACATGCCCCTGCTTAAAATTTTTCAGTTTTTGCGCCATCTATACATAACCTTCCCTCCACCCAGTACAGAGCAGAAACATGCCGCCACTGTCACTGAACCTTCTTATCTGGGGAAATTTGGCTGCTTTATGTCAGATTTTGCCAAGTTACCCCAGAAGTTCAACCTCCACCAAGGACCTGCTTATCATAAACACCCCAACTACCAACCTGGGCCTAATTACATTGATCGCCCACAATCAAATTATCAGCAAGGCCCATTATACAATAATCATGGATGCAGGCACTATGAAGTTAATTGTTTTATATGCGGTCACCCTAGGCACCTGGCACAAGAATTGCCCAAATTGTTAGGTCCATCACGTACAGCAGGAACAGTACTATCAGGGAAAGTCAGAGAGGAGTAGAGACATGACTCTCTACCTCCACTAAACCAATCCCAAACATCACAACTGAACCTGTTGATAGATATTAAGCGGAAGTCCTTCAGTACAATGACACATTTCTATATCAGCTTCCAGTTGGAGATGAGAATATAGTGACATGAGCAAAAGCCAAGAACATGGCGAAAAAAGGATCTCTGGAGCAAACAAAGCCATATGCTCGTCAAATGTTTGACCAAATTCCTCAGACAAAGCTGGATCCATCTGCAGATGCACTTTCCTTTCATGGAGTAAACGTTGCCCTCTCAGTAGACAGTATTATCAAAGAATACCTCAAAGTTAGCGAGGGAATGATGAGTTTCTTTGGGAAAAGAGATCACATAAATGTCCATGTAGTAAACAGTCAAAATTCTTTGTATTCAGAATGTATGTATTGTGACATTGTGATGGCTAAAACCCAAATCCGCGTGATAATAGATAAGGGTTTCCCAGATAGCATATTTTTCACAAAAGTTGGTGGCAAATTTGACGTTAAAGCCTCATGTGAACCATTACATGGTGTATGGGACCATGGGCGCAGAAAGCACGGTCTCTTAGGGAGCGTATAGCACATTACCTTTGTGGTTTGGGCCAATTGTTGTGTTAGCTCCAGCGATAGTGATACTGAACAATAATTATGACTTGGTAAATGAGTTTAATTTTTAGGTAATACTTCATAGCTTTTATTGACATGATGAAGGAGACCTTCAAAGTTCTGAGGCAGCAGATTCCAATTTACTTTACCTCCTGTGGGGTGCTGAAGGATCTGGTGCACATGGGTCATATAAATCTTGAATATAGTGATGGGGTTGTTGGGATTTACCCTAATTTGGGTAAAGCCTTGACCTATGGTTTCCCCATTAAGTATAGTTGCTTTTGGGCTATATGTATAATAATATATTATTAATGTATTATTCCATCTGTGCGCGGTGCACCATCGAGTCTAATCCTATTTACTCCCTTGGGCAGTGCTATGATGTTCTGAGTTCAAATGGGTTTTAAACTCATTTGATTTCATTCCTGATATTACAATTGAGTTGTATAACTTACAACGAAATTAATTCCTTCCCAATTAGGCATAATTAGCATTTTGAGAATGCTATAATTTTAACAAAGTTGAGATCTCATTATTTCTTATCAGTTCTGATAAACAATAATACCAGTTAACTGATAGAAAAGATCTTAAACTTTATTTGATATGAATTTTAAATTTATTATGGGGAAGGCCAACCAGGGGACGGACAATTCTGAAAAGAAACTAAAGAACTAAGCAGACATCAGTGAGAGGAGGGAACCCCAGAGAAGCTAATGCTGTCTCCTGTTGCCAGCGGGAACGCCACTACTGGGAGGGGGTCACGTTTATAGGTGCAGGCGCCACTATTGAGAATGTGTGTAGGAAGGGGTCTGATATAATGAAACAAACTGGGAACTAGGAGAAGACCAACTGGCGGCGACGTGGGGGAAGGTATAAAACATCCACACTTGAAAGTGATCTTCTAAGTTTGACCAGAAATGTCATACAGCCTCTTGGAGGGTGAGGATGGAGCCAGAGATGGCATTAAAGACTACCATGTGGATAGTCCACATAGCGATTGCGACCAACAAGGCATGGAGAGCGGGTGGGAGAGGGGAGGCCATGGATAAAAAAAATGTCCTTATATAGGCTGAAAGGCTATGTCTTATCCTGGCGAAACAAGCGTTGCAACTCATGCCATATCACTTTAGATGGAGGGAACTCTTCCAGGTGGTGAACCAGCGTTCCATACTGGCCACACACTATACAGGACGAGTGCAAAGCGTTAGAGCGGTCAGCAGTACAGTATACCTATCTCAAGCAGCGCCACACATGGAAACAAATATGCAGCTGCAGAAGAGGGCGGTGGCGTACTTCCAAATGGCTATCTGGGTATCAAGGGGGTAGGGTTGTCCATCATGTCCAGGTAGTCCACTCTGGCCATGGTAGGGGTCTCATGGGTATCACTCCGTTCAAAATGGGAATTCCTCGTACCTCCTGGGTGAACCAAGGAGAGGGACGCCCCCTCTGGGCGGCTAGCCCACATATGCGAATCCTTCACTCAGCACTCCACATGGAGAGGAGAATCCTTTTGAAGTGGGGCGACGTCCCATGTGGGCCCGCTGCAGATGGATGTGAAGACAGGTACTTTAGCAGAGAGTTGGAGTGGGAAGGATTGTTGAGGCTGAGGGTATGGGAGAAATTGGAGCAAACCACGCGGGACCAGTGTTGGGCAGAAATTGTAGGGTTAGTAATGGCAGCGATCAAGGTGCCAAGGATTTTGGCAGCATGGGTCTTAAAGTCTAGAAGGCCCATACCACCATTATGGAGAGGTCCAAAAATGACATCCAGGTGCACTGGTGGTGGGCGGACCAACCAAAGCCACCATTGCAGAAGGGCATATAGCGACGTGAAGAAACATGGGGAAAAAGTGATGGCGTGGGCCCCAAACCAAACTTTAGAGAGGAGCATAGAGTTGGCAAGCACTACTCTGCCTGTAAGGGAGGTCTTATGAGCTTTGAGGGAAGCTATGCATTTCATCACGTTGTTTAGGATATGGTTTTCCATCACTGATGAGGCTTACCCACCTTCCTCCAGCCACACCCCCAAATGGCGGACAGGGCCAACGGTGGGGCTTGGCACAAAGGAGAGCACAAGTGGGGCGGCGCAGGGTGGGCAGGGCAAGCAATCTTGTGCGATAGCTAACAAGGAGAGTAGGAAACAGGGCGCTGGGGCCCAGCGGGCTTGATACTGACCAAGGAAGAACAATTTCGGTTTTGGAGGCGTTGAGTGCATCATTACTTACCCTGGAGTAAACCTGGATAGTCTCTTCAAGTGCGCATGCATCATGATTGTTAGACACCCCAGCAACACAATCATCAGCAAACGCCATCATCTTGACTGGGGCTTGGCCTTGCACATGGACCCCAGTAAGGCGGCATTCACATTTCTAAGGAGTGGGTAAAGGCTGAAGTTATATGAGAATGGGCTTAGCGGGTCCCCTTGGCGCAGTCCCCTTTGAGGGTGGACTACTTCCGTGAGAAAGCCAGGGCCACATACAGTCATTGTAGCAGATTCAGTTAGAAACATTACCAAATTGATGAAGCGAGGGGGTAGGCGGAATTGGTGGAGGCAGGCCCTGAGGTAATCCCAGTTAACTATATCATAGGCCTTCTGTTGGTCTAAAAATACTAGTGCACCAGAGGCCGTGGACTGACAGGCGTTGGCCACGGTGTGAATATTGTCCCAAATCGACCTTTTGGGTATGAAGCTGATTTGTTCAAGGGAGATGAGATCAGATGCAGCTTTCCCTAGACGGTTACCCATGATTTTAGTAAATTCTTTTGTGACAGTGTTAGTGAGAGAGATGGGGCGCCAGTTGGCCAAGTACAGCTTATCCCCTTTTTTGTGGAAAGTAATCATGAAGGCCTCTTGCTCTCCAGGCAGGAAGCGCGTTTCTAGAAGGCATTGGTTAAGAGAGGCAAGCAGCAATGAGGATAAATATTTGAAATATTCCTTATAAAACTAATAAGGATGCTGTCTGGACCTGGGCATTTCTTATACAGTGCACCGTGAACAGTGGCCTAGAGTTCATCTCGATTAATCAAATTCATCAACTCCAGGAATCAGGAAATGGTGCAGATGTGTGCGCTTTCAAGAAAATTTGCCATTTCAGCTGGTGGAATAGGATTGAATCAAAACAGTTCAGGGTATTAGTTATGTATTGAGATTGCCACATCAGCTGGCGTATCCACGGTGGACTGGTCTGGCCTTTTCACCTGTGTGCAGGAAAACTCTGGCGTGGTGCAAAGAATTTTCGAAAAAAGTAAGTGGAGCACATGTCACCTGCTGTAATATGCTTAGCCTTGAACTGAACACAAACCTGATGCTTGTGTTGCCTCACCAGTGCATTGAGGCAGGCGGCCACATCTGTCCACTTACAACCCCAAGCCATGCTGTAGCCTGCAGCAGGGACATTGGACACCAGGTGGTCCAACTCTGCCAGTGTGCATGAAATGATTAAAGAGGTGGACCTTGAGTGGCAGGAGGAGAGGTGGCGGGCCTGGAAGATTGTGCACGCCTTGAAGGTTGACCAGGTGGAAATTGATCTGCGCATAATGGTGCAACAAACTCCGGAGCTGAGGTCATGGATTTCATCCATGAGGAAAATCTTGATGACGAAATTTCAGCAGGGCGAAGTTTTCACCAAAAAGGCGCCTGGGAAGCTGGGTTGGATAAGCGGAAGGAGATTGATACCATCTTGTGTTCAGAGAAATCGATTTTGGTTGTGGCAAAGTGGGAAATTTGGGAATGAAATTTGAGTAGCGCAAGGATAAGGCTGATGCGGGTCATAGACCTCAACTGACCATTGTGTATGTGGGGCGTGACATGCTACTGAGTAGTGGAGCATGGCGCGGCAAGGTATCATACAGCCCTAGGGTGGACTTGAGAACGCGAAGCTCAACGTGTCCCTGTGGGGGTGTAGGTGACGAGGGCCAGCGGTCTATGGATGTGTTCATTCAGAAGTTCATGTCTCTGACAATGACAGGTCGGTGGGTAGTGGAAGGAATTTACTGCCAAAAAAAATTCCCGACGGTCTTGTGCGCAGGTTGGGGTGTAGATGTTAATGATAGCGTGCACTTCACCATCCCATGAAAAGGTGACAACAAGGATGTGGCTTTCTAGGAAAGAAATAAAAAAATAAATTAAAATGATTTTTCACTCAAACAAGCACCCCACAGTGCTCAGACCATAAGGAAAGGGAAGGGAGGAGCATGGATTTTCATAATTCCTCAGAACTGCGTAGACAGTGGGTTTTCTGAATGGCCAGGATGTCCACGGGTAAATTATTTTTTAAAAAACTCAGTTTCCTAGCCTGGGACAGCGAGGCCTTGATTCCAGCGATGTTCAACGTCCCTAAAGTAAAGGCTCCCCCATTGTACCTTAGGTGCAAGGGGAAGGGCACCTGAGCCTTTCATCCTTCTTGTTTTCTTCATGGCACTTGGTGGCGCCTCAAGTATGTGATGCTATAGAGTATAAGTCGGTATGGTTAGCTTTAGCAGTGGGGTTCATGTTGGCCTTTGCCTTCACTTTTCCCCACTGTGGGCCAAGCTTTTTGTGGTGCGTGCATTTGCAGTGCACCATTGCTTGGAGGTGGAAGTTTGGCTAGACTGCCGGTGAGTGACTTGGACCCAAAGTGAGGCTTGGGAGCATTGGTCAGGAGAAAACACTTAAGCCATCAGGATTTCAGCTTGGGCGGCCCAATCATCTTGGGCGTCCCAATCTGTTTGGTTGAGAGATTTGCCAGCAGCTTTCGCCATGAAAGTCTCAATGTCTTCCTGGAGTTGGCTGGCAGGATGGCGGATGTGGCCTTGGCCGCCTCCTTGGCTGCTGCCTTGCGGGCCTGTTTGGCCTTTTTCCACCCTTATGGGACACTGGCTTTAAAAAAATGTAACAACCTTGCGCTCCCCAAAGGAAGGCTTTGCTGATGTCTAATGCTGGTTCATAATGGGCTTCTGCTCTGCCCATTGCATCTGAGATAAGTTATTGATAAGTAACGCCTTCTTTGATAGGGCAGGTGTGTGCCTTGTGGCCAAAAGCGTGACAGAACATGCATATTGGAGGCGCACTATCCATGGTAACCCGGAAAGGATGGGAATTCTGCCCATTGATTATGACAAAAGTGGTATGCAGGATTTGGGTCAAATCCTCCGCTAACTCCGCAGATGGGGTGAGGACTGCAATCACTTTACCTGTGCATAGGTTTAACATCAGTGTAAAGCGCTGCATTTCGAAGGATTGTATTTCTCCATAAATGGCATGACAGGCCTTCAGGCAGTGCTCGAGCATGGTGCATTGGACCATTGTGGGTAGGAAGTCAAAGGTCACAAAAATTTGATTTGACTTAGTCTATCGGGTGCGTTTTGTTTCAACTACCCACTGACCATCTGGTAGGTCTACGACTATGCACACTTTTTTGCCTTTGTCCGCCGCTTCTTTTTTGAAGCCAAGATCCAGCCAACCACGTGGCATGGAGTGGGGTGCGATGTACACCATGTTCAAGAAATGTGTGTGCACGTCTCCACAGAACGTTTCCCAGAGTGCTGCTTGCTGAATATCCAGGAAAACATACACCCCATGTTCCAATAACAAAAGCGGTTGGGAGGGCGGGGTATTGATGAACTGGTTTTAGTGCGCTTGCCAGGCCAAAATTTCTGGAGAAATGGTAACTTCTGGTTTCTTATTAACTTTATCTATTCCGCTGGACTTGCCAGGGCGTTTATGAAATTTAGTTGATGTGGGGCCAACACCTGTGCCCTTAACTTTACTTGATTAACTGCTCTATAATATGGGCGCCAACTAATCTCCTCGGCGAGAATCAAACTTTACCTGACTTGAATAAAATTTTTTTGCAAAAGTGTTTGCAACGAGAGAGAAAAAGTTTTTATTTGATATGAGATCTCATTATACTATAAATATCCTTAAGTATTTCGAATAATAAAGTAACTTTCCTTGCAGTATTATCTACTCTTTATAGTTCATTTGGCATATTTATATTTGGATTTCAGTGTGAAATCCAACAATTGTTATATTCATCCCGCAGGAACCTCTGAACCATCGCCAAGTGGTTAAGTTCCAATACTAGGGATTTAATAGAACCTCTTAACCTCAAATAAAGGTTAAGTCCTATTCAATTATTCATATATTGGATTTCAGTTGAAATCCTTGATTGTCCAACCATTTAAGTGAGCTTTGAAGGACCTAACTTAATTTATTAATGGATTCAGTGCGAATTCTGACAGGGGTGGTTCCAGTTTGCTATCTTCAACTAAAAAGAAAAACTAAGCCCCTTCCCCAGCAGATATAAAAAAATCAAGGGCTACCTCTCCAAGCTGCTGAGACTATATCTATTCCTTCTGAAACCAAGTCATATTGAAAACTGAGTTAGAGGTGGAAGTGCCATCTGGGCTCTATGGGAAGTCATTGGTCCCTATCAGCAAACGCAGCTTGAGCTTCATGTGGCTCCAGAGATTATACTTTCAGGCCATGAGGAGATCAAGGTTCTGTTAGCAAATCTCCATAATGAACCAAAGCAAATATACTAACACCACATAGTAGCATATTTATACTTGACCTCAGTCAAGGAGGTCCTTCAGGTTCATGAGTTTGGTTCATTGAATGAATTTGGTATAGCCATCAAGTCACAGCCTGGCATAATGATAGTGGTACTGTGGGAGAACTTAACAGGGTTATTGGAATAACAAAAAGACCAAGCAATAGCATTATTTCAGAAATATAAGGAACTTTTTCTGTCAATGACCACAATTCAAGTGTGCTTGGGGGTGGTCCATTGATTAGACACTGGTGATCATCCTCCCATAAGATCTTGGCCAATCCGCCAATAAAGGGCAGCTGAAGTTTTCATGGATACGGCTGATAAGAATTAGACTGGGCTCCCAGTCAGGGTGTGTGAGCACCCAGTGGATAGCCCATAATGCCAAAGGCATAGCTGTCCAAGTGACTTGAAGTAGGGGAGATCTATTGGGGACGTGAGGAAAGTAAAGGCTCATAAATGTACCAAAGGCCCCCAAGGCAAACCAGATGGTTACAATGGGGGCAACCGCGAGTCTTGTGGGGCAACCCCCAAGGGCAGGAGATGCAGGGAGGACAACAACTCATCCAAGGTTTGCAGTTGCTGGCCTTTGGTTTTGAACAGGTGAGCCTGTGCGCCAGTGAGGGGTGGCACAGGGGCCGGTTCATGAACAGGGGCGTGAGTGGAGAGGGAAACAAACCCACGGTGAGCATCTAGGCTTAGCTCCCCTTTGGCGGGGTGCTCCAGGGTCCTCAGGTAGGTGGGGCCAGTGGCGGACAAGCCAGGCATGGGGGCTGAGTTCACAAGCACTGGGCAGGGGCGCCCTGGCGCTGCTCCAACAGGGGAGCGGCTTTGGGGGTTCCCAGCAAATGGAGTGAATGGACAGATTCGCGTTAGATAAATATGCAAAAACAGATGGATTAACGTTAGATGGATATGGAAAAGTGGACAGAGAATTGACTCCATTGTCAGGGGCAAGATGGTTTATGGCGGATACAATCTGCTGCCACATGGTGGGGTCGAGCGACTGGATGACCCAGTAGGCAAACATCAGGATGAGTATTTGGATAATGGCACACTTTGCTGGATCAATCAGCAGAATTTTTTAAACGAATAAGCAGATGGAGGCCGTGGCAAGGTGTTTGGGGTATTTGAGTTTTATTTGGCGCAAAGCACAGGAAGATTAGAGAATGAACTGACAACTGCCCCTTGACAGGGCAGTTGCCTTAAGTATGGGGAGAATAGCATGGTGGGGATGCTGAGGGATTGGGTGATTAGGATCGGTGATGGGATATGGTTGGCTGGTGGGGAGGGGGTGGGGGATGTCCAAAACTTGGCAAAAATAAAAAATCTTTTGCAGGTTTTTCCAAATTTTTGGGCCAAACCAGGTCAATGGTGCTGATCCAGGCCCTGACCATTTGAGTTGGTCTGTTCACATGGTTTGGATTCCCATAGATTTGTCCCAGGGGACTGTGGCCTCGGTGCTGGGTTGTTTGCAACCTGTTCCAAACTCTCAATCTGAAAATTTGCATGATCTGAACTTTCTGGATCTGTCCCAGGGAGTAGGGGCAACTTGTCTGAGTCGCTTGCAACCTGTTTCAAAACCCAAATTGTGTTCCAATCTGATTTTTGACCCCATCCAGTCCGGACGAGGTCCTCCAGCCCAGAATTTGAAGACTGGGCTCTAACACTAGTACTGGCTATTTCCTCAAAATTTTGGCATGTTTTCCCTGGTGAGTGAGGGGTCTCAGGGGCCTGCCCAAGGCCCCTTGCTTGCATAATATCTTGGCAAACCCCTCTATTAGTCTTACCAGGGTTGAGGTGGGGGGAGGGGAGAAACCTGTTTGTCTTTAGGGGGAAGGGCAATTACCCAGCGCTCATCTACCACATGCGCCAAGTCACTCAACTGCGACAAGGGGTCAATTTGGGCCTTTGAACCCCTTATTGTCTGAAAGGAGTGTTGCTCCCTATCCAATTGTAGGGGATGGTCCCCAGGACTTACAAAGATGTTGTCATTGAGACAATTGATAAGTTTCTGGAGCAAGATTTTCTCAAACCATCCAAGAGTCCGCAGGCTTCACTCGTACTGATTGTAAAAATAAGGATGGTACCAAACAGGTGGCGAAAGTCTACCAGAAGCTCAACAGTATTACAAAGAAAGACTCATATCCATTGCCTTGGATCATTGATGCATTGGATTAGTTAGGAGGAGCTTACTACTTCTCAGCGATGGATTTGATATGGGGGTTACTGGCAAATTGAGTGCCCACGGCATAACAAGAGAATTGCGCCATAATCACATCCAAAGGTCTTTTCCAACTGACCCATATGCCACAAGGGCTGTGTATTGCCCCAGCTACGTTCAATGAGCCATAGGCAATATCCTCAATAATCTGAAGTTGTCATGTGTCCTCATAAACCTCAACAATATCAATGTTTTCTCTTGAACATTTTCTGAGCACCTTGATCATCTAGAAGCAGTATTCCACTAGCTCGCTGAGGTGAACAATAAGATTAAGCTTCATAAATGAAACTTCTTTAAGGACCAGTTGGAATACCTGGGGTTTGTGGTAGACTCCAAGGGGCTGAAGCTACAGCTGGATAAGGTGGAGACCTTTCAAAAAATGACTGCACCAAACAGTAAGCGTGACATGCAGATATTATATGTAATGGTCAGCTACTACCGGTGCTTCATCCCTAACTCCATCTGTATTGGGGCCCACTATTTGAGATGTTAACAAAGGATGCCATGTAAAATGGACTATACGCCATCAATACTCCTTTGACACACTTTGGATGGTGCTTATCAGTGCACTGATGCTACGTTATCTGAACTTCAATAAAAAGTTTATTGTTCAGATTGTTGCATCTCTTTCCGCTGTTGGGGTGTTCCTTTCTCAGAAAGACAATGAGGGAAAAGAGCATCCCGTTGCATATTGCAGTCAAAGCCTGAACTTCCATGAGAGTAATTATACTTTGACCACGCGTAAACTTAGCAGTTTATTATGCACATAAGCAATTTAGGGTCTACTTGCATGGGGTGAAGTTTAAAGGCATAATGGATCATGCGTTGTTATGCTGGTTACAGAACCTCAAGGAGCCTGAAGGGCATTTAGCCTAATGGGCCCTCAAGCTGCAGACATATGACTATGAGATCCTCCATTAACCAGGAGCAAAACACTAGAACGCCAACTGCTTATCTAGATTGCCAACCATTGCTGTGATGGAGGATCTCAGTGATTTAATGTAAAATAAGATGGTTAGCGGAAAACATGACAATGAGCCGCCCCAAGGTATAAAATTAATAAACAAGATTCAAGGGAATACCTTACAGCGTAATGGGGAGTTAAACAAGCAGATTGGTGATTCTACGGTGAACTTCCCATGACCCTTGGTATGGTTTAATATTATCATGAGTGCTCACTGAGCAGTTGTACATGGTGGCGTGCACATGATGATGAAATTGTTGTGCCCTCAGTATTACAGGGAAAGCATGAACTTAGATGTGCTCAAAACTATTTCCTGTTGCCACCATTGAAAAGTAGAAAAGACCTTATGCTAGAAGACTTCATGCAGAGCTTTTCTTTCCCGTTATTATCACTTTATTAATAACACGATTCTATGCTATTTCTCGAAGATTGACAATCAACCTGGAATATGAGCAAATTTGTCCGCAACAACACCAGTTGGGCGAAAGTGACTAGCGCGAAAGGCCTGAAGCCCTTCCAACCTGCCAGGGGAAAACGCCCCGGTGGAACATTGATACACCCACCCACCAAAAAGGGCGAGCACAACGCCACACCCGGAGTTTTGCAATTCCTGCAAAAAATAGGCGCATATACCAAAATTGAGCACTCTCAACCCTTATCCTCCCTTGAACATGGCCTCAGAATCATGGTCGGCGATACTTCCCTTGAGTCATGGGAAAAAATGGGGGAGGCCTTCTCCGCAACTTTCCCAAACACTGTCTCAGTAAATTACAAAAATTTACACAGAGGATGGGTGGACGTCAGGTTCATGTCCGCGGATGAAGTGGCAGAAGCAGCAAAAATTAAATTTTTTATAAAAATCAATAATGAAGACAGAACCATCCACATGGTGCGCACACGATGGAATGATGCAAATGACCTCTTCATCATATTTGGCCAGCTTCTGAGCACCGTGCACCGTGATGTCCTCACAGATGAACTCTGTGGGGGCCTCAAAGGCTACAGAGTAATCAAACAATTTGAATTCAAAAATTCCCCCTCCTGCCTCACCTGTGCACAGGAAAGGCAATTGCTATTATTGAACCCGACCAAGATGTGGCTGAGGACATCACCTTAATTCCCTGCATGGCGACCATCAACCTCCCTGATGGCAGTGTATCTCGCCCCTTCCGTATCACACCAGAGCACACCCCACCCATTTGCGAATTCTGCTCAGCAATAGGCCACAAGGACCACGCCTGCCCCATCAAATGTGGGATTGAAGCACCGGAATTTTGCGAGGACAATATGGATGAAACAAGCCCAACTTTTGGGAAAATTAAAGACTCTACTTTTTCCTTCTATTAGGGGTGAAAGAGCCGATATTGCCTTGGTTGAGCCCATCTCATGCAAGGACTGACATCGCGCACAGACCGCCCGCAAGCAGGCCGTAAGTTCCGCTGAGACCCAAACTCACACCACAATTTCCCCAGAACAAATTCAAGCAGATGCCATGGCAGCACAACGGAACAACCAATCAGACCCAACACATAAAACCAAACACAACCAAAACAAAGAAACTGTTGGACACAACCAATCAAACACACTCAACCAAGCGGGAGTAGATCCACATTGCACCACTGAGAATCCTCCCAACCAATCATATATGTTCAATGATGACATGGAAGACAACTTCAGCCAATCACAAGGCGAGAACACCTATGCACAGGAACCAACCACCCTGACCCACAACTCCCACCCATCAAACCCACAGGTAAGTGGCAAAAAAAAATTTCCAATGGGGCAAAAGCCAACAAACGCCAAACCTAAAACACACGGAGTAATCCAAGCCAGAAAAAAACTGTACAATGCTAGCACCAAGACCGCTGATCAACACACTGACAATAATATGGCTAATTGACCTCACACTCGCAGTATGACTCACGAGAAGGAACTGGGTGACCTCAGTGGGTCACCCCAGCGTTCCTGATGTGCAGACTACTGCAATCAACATAGGGACGCTCAACATCGCGGGAGCCAAGGCCCCCACGTCCCAGGCCAAAAAAACTGGCTTTCCTGCACAATATCCCCGTGGACATCTTGGCCATCCAAGAACCCCACTGTCCACTGGGGGAGGAGGAGTCATGGTCAACCATGCTCCTTCCGGCCAAATCCTTTTGGACATACCATTGTGGGATGGTAATTCAAACAAACTGTAACCCTCCAGTAAAAATCCAAAACACAGCCTCCCACCTGGAGGGATGGCTACTCCTAACGGACCTCGAGTGGAATGGAGAAAATTTTGCTGTGGCATGTGTATATGCCCCAAATGACCCAAATGACCACCAAAAATTCCTGTCCAATATCCTCTCAATCCAATTCCCAGGCAACATTTTTTGCAGGGGATTTCAACTGCTGGCTAAACACCAATACTAACCACTGGCCCAAGTCTAGGGCTACACCCCGTGGCCATACAGAACTATGCATACTAAAGGCAACTTTGGGCCTATGTGACACCATCCCCAAAAAAAGCCCCCACCCTGGCCAACATGACAAGACACACCACCACAGCAATAACCAGCTGGTCTCAATGACCCGGATTGACCTGATGCTCGCCCCTATAGACTTCCAACACCAAGTATCAAACTTTACAACAACAATTATCCCCTTCTCTGACCATTAGATGGTCTCAATGATGCTATCATCCTCAGGAAAATACAAAAAACCGCCCACCTGGCACAGAGTTCACCCGAACACCATCCACCTTCTGGAGCTTAAACTTTGGATTGAGATGGTGCTAACAACACAGCAAGAAAGACAATCACCTGATGGAAATCTTTTCGCCAAATGGGAAACATTCAAAGCTCATGCAACTAAGAAAGCTTGTCACCTAAATTCCAGAAAAACAGCTGCAATGTCTGTGACAATCAACAAGGCTATCAGACAGCTTCAACACCTAGAAAACAACACACCTAGTGAGGGTTACACAATGGGGCCGCCTGTGGTTTCAACTATCAACACAGGTAAACTCTCTATCTAGAAAACACCAGCATCATACCAAAATATGCTACAAATCAAAATACATTTTATCCGGAGAAACTCACACAGCCCAATTTTTCCACCAATTTAAACTGATCTCAAAGTTGGCGACCTGCACACAGGTCCGCCAAATGGATGACACAATGGCATTACACCATCGGAAATATTAGCTGAATTACACCGATTTTACACTGACCTGTACACGTTGGAGTTTGCATCACCTAACAAAATTGAAAAATTCATATCATCTGCCAATATCAACACCATAGCTGGCCAACCAGACCCAGCAGCACCCATAACAAAAGATGAACTATGGGAGGTAATAAGATCAACCCCATGCAACAAGTGCCCTGGGCCTGATGGCCTCCCATATGAATTTTTCAAAAATACTTTAAACATATCACACCAATACTACTAGCAACTATGAATAAGTGCCTGGAAGACACAGCCCTTCTAACTGGCGGCCAAGATGCATATGTGGTCACACTCTTCAAAAAGGAGACCAGGCAGATCTGAACAACTGGCGCCCAATTGCTCTCACCAATACTGATACAAAAATACTAACTAAAATTTTAGCCAAACGTCTGGGTTGCATTGCCCAGACAACCCTCTCACACCATCAATTTGATTTCATCCCAAATCGCTCAATTTGGGATAACATCCACACAGTTGCCAATATCTGCCAAGCCAACCCCACAGGCGCCCTTGCTTTCCTGGACCAAAAGAAAGCATATGACCGAGTACACTGGGGATACCTAGAACAATGTCTGAAGGCCTTCAATCTGATACCCCGCTTTATAAACTGGGTGCTCCTCCTAACGCGCTCAGCCAAGTTTGCAATCAGAGGCCCAGGCTTCCTAACTGACACCATCACCCCCCAAAGGGGCCTCAAACAAGGTGACCCACTTAGCCCCCTACTATACAATTTCACCCTTGACCCCCTTCTCCGCATTGCAAACTCAAAGCTCACCGGAATCAGGTTGGAGGGACAACCACCAACCAAAATGCTCGCTTTTTCTGATGACTGCGTCGTTGGAATCTCAGGCAATAGGGATGCCAGGACGATTGAGCGCATCATTCACCAATATGAGTCAGTGAGTAACGCCATGCTGAACAAACAGAAAACAGAGATAATTGTTATGGGCAAATTCAGCTCAAACTGGGCCCCACCCCCACACCACTACAGAAACCAACCAACCACACACCTAACCACACAACAAAGACCCAAGCCAATAAAACCACTGTGCTTACCCTTTGCACCCCACCCCATTACTGACCCAGTCCGCCATCTGGGCATATGGCTAGAAGCTGGTGGATATTCTCTTGACACCATAGAAACCAACATCTTGGACAACATCACAAAAAGAATGACATGTATGCGAAGGAATAAAGCCAGCCTAACTGGAAGAATTATATTAGCCAACTCCTGATCCTATCAAAGCTATGGTTTGCTGCCCATGCGATCCCCTTCTCTGCCAACTTCACCAACACAGTTTACAAACTCCTGAAGAACTGGCTATGGTCGGGCTACCGTGCACCTATCAGGCTGGAGACCATGTACGGCCCATGGAAGAAAGGCTGGATGGGGCTGCTCTTCTTCACGGAAAGAGCAACGCAAATCCTAGGTGCATGGATAGCCTCCACGACGTCACCCAACCCACCATCCCTCCACTGGGCTAAGGCAGCCCAAACGAATTTTACAAGGGCACTATATCTGAGGTCCCCCTCCAACCCGAAGACCCTGATGAAGTACCTTGTAACACACCCAAACGCCACTGGACCACATAACACCAATCAGTATTTCAAACGTATCCTATACAACCTAAGACAAGGAAATTGGAGTTTCTCATATGTACAGCAATCTGAAGACACTCACTCCCAAACTGGATATGTGCAACTCCACAGAGGACAAACGGTGTCTAATGCGCCCAACCCATTACCACCTTTCCCTCTGTCCAGGATTGACTACCTATACCACCAAGACATCCCATATGACCTAAAAGCCCAAAAACAGGTGTGGAACATCGTCACCTGTCCCCTCAAATCCCACAAGTATGCTCCATAATGTGGCGATACATGCGCCGCACATACAGAACAGATGACTGTACTTTCTCAATGTTCAAGACATGCGCCATCTGTGGCGGACCCAACACACTAGCACACCGCTTGGAAGAATGCCCACCATCTGCGCATATTTGGGCCAACGTGATGCACTTGTTTCAACAATCACCTACAACCAAATTCTAACTATCCCGTGATATCATGGCACTCAACATGGCCTCACATATCCCCCAGACACTGAGGGCCCTAATTGTGTGCATTGCAATATGGTCTATTCACACAATTACCCTCGACGCTTTCAACGGGATCTTCCACAACTTTAACCAAAACATCGTCAGGTTCCACAGCCATTTGGCTGACCACTTCTAAGCCTGGCTGTTTGGCTCACTCCAACACAAATGGAAGAAACGGATGGGCACATGGATTCCATTCTGGTTCCTCCGATATGACACTGAAAACCTCACTGTCTCCATAGGCGGTACACCCTACTAGCCAGGGTCGCCATGCCACTCAAGGTCTAGTCACCCACCACCCGTGGCCCCTCAGACACACAAAAGTGTGCCAAGTCATATTTTGAGCTCTCTTTCTTTTGCTTTGCTCTCTCTTCCCGCTTCTGTTTTTTTCCGCCTCCTCTTTTCTCCTACATATCGGATGTGTCTGTCCCCTGGTCGGCCATCCTCTTACAAATAAAAGGAAGACTTCATGCCATTTAGTTAAACCCCATTTTGCTTTACATACAGCTTCCCTTGATGTTGTTAACCCTCTGCCAATGGGAGCTAACTGGTCCAATTACATTCTGGTGGCGCTTGACCATTTAACCAGGTGAGCTGAAGCATGGGTGATACGAGATTTGAGGGTCGCCAAAGTGGCCAAGTTCATAATGGAATGTATTATCCAGCGACGTGGCTGCCCTCAGTTCATTCTTACTGATAATGGAACCGGATTCACCTCGCACATCATTCCAGAGTTGAATGAGCTAATGGGCATTTATGGAGTTCTGACAACCCCATATCACCCTGAGTATAATGGAATGGTTGAACGGGTCAATGGGACCATGGTGAATATACTCTGGAAGCTGTTAATAGATAGACCCTCTGATTGGAGTTCTCTTTTGTCCACTGCTATCTTGTTTATAACATTATCTATCATTCCACCAGGAAAAAACACCTTTAAATTATTATATGGATGACACCCCGCTCTTCTGGTACTGCTCTATGCGTGCATAGAAGATACCAATGGAATGACCATCTAGTACTAAAAAAGAAGATACCAATGGAATGGATTCCCAAATTACTTGACTAATTTATCTGACACAATGATCTAGTTGCAAACTGAAGTGGACTCCTTTAGCTTGGCCAAAAAGGCTAAAATTCAGGCTGCTGATCAGGTATGGCGTAGCGATTAGTTTAGCTTTAATAAAAAGAGATGGTTTTGTTCCATGACCATCATGGGTTTGGACAGAAACACAAGTTGGCCAACATATGGATTGGTCTATTTAAAATATTGAGAAAATGGACATTGACGCCTACACTATCAAAGACCCAGTGAGTGGCCAAATCATTAATTGCATGCATGCAAGTTCCTCTTAGCGTACAAACTATAGGATACTTATTGTCCAGTCAAGGGGGTAATGTTAAGATTCTGATATGACTGGATAATAAAGCCTGAATAGCTACAGCGGATTGATGAGAATTCGCCAGCCATGATATTTAGTTACAATTATTTGAGTGCCTTGAGATGAGATGATATTGGATATAATAGTTTATTATAGGATTACCTATAAATAAGGTGATAAGGCGATGTTGACATTTAACAAATATTATTTAAATCGCCTATAACTAAGACAATAGAGAATTTAAGAATACCACTTCAAAACCAATGAGAATATGGCGAACAAAAATAGTATAATCCAAGGGAACATTATTGTCTGAAGTCACTGATATATAAGTAAAATTAGACGATTGAAAGAAGGAGGATTGTTAGTAAAATAGAGTGAGTGGAACAAGGAGTGTCAAGATTTTTCCAAAATTCTCTTGTTTCCGAATATTATACTCCAACAATTCCCCCAGCACTATCAGAGTAAGAGCGTAATTTATCTAAATTTATAAAGGTTAAAAAGAACAATCAGTCTCATCCCAATCAATGGAGAGAAGATCTGATCACGCAGCAATTAATTAGATCAGATATATCCTGAACCATTTTGAAACCTATAAATATTCAATCCTTCTAATAAAAATTAGGTCAACTTATAACCTGTTTTTACTTTATTTGTTGCTTTTTGGATCCACCTAAGTAACTTCAAGAGAAAACGTTCCCAATTGGAAGTGTAATCCAAAAATTCCAGAGTGGTGCTTACTACAGGGGCTTTAAATTTATGCACCAGTGAAAACAGCAATTACTGCCATGGATTCTCATTTTTCGCCTGAAGAAGCTCAAGACCATGAGCAAAGAAATATATTACAATAGGTCCGTTCAACTAGAACCAAAATCCCAAGAGTACCATCCACGTTGAAATTCCATGACAACTTGGAATTTTATAATCCTAACTTAAGCTTTACCACAACCTTTCAAATATAGCCTGAGGTTTTATAAATATTATCAATCAAATGCTTGAGCGACCCTAATTCCTGGAATCTGACCCACTTGATCTCTATTTAACGCCATACCCTCTATCTTGCAGGAAGTGTTGTAAACCTCCCAAATCCAGGAATTGGCACCAAGCAATATTTGCACCAGCTTGTACAGCCTATCTTATACCATTTGTTACTGGTAGTGGGAATGCATCATCTAAGGATGTGTCACAGATTCAGCTAGTAAGAACTATACTGGGCTCCCAGTCAGGGTGCAAGAGCACCCAGTGAAGGGCCCAGAATGCATAGCCATAGCGGTCCAAGCGACTAGTAAGAGTAAAGTTCTATTGTGGACGTGAGGAAAGTAAAAGTTCATTAACATACTGAAGGCCCTCAAGGCAAACCAGATGGTTGCATTGGGGTAACTGCGAGTCTTGTGAGGGCAACCCCCAAGGTGGGAGAGGCAGGGAGGATGATGACTCCTCCAGGGCTCATGGTTGCTGGCCTTCAGATTTGAGTAGGGGGCTTGCACACTGGCGAGGGATGGTACAGGGGCCGCCACATGGTTGGAAGTGAGAGTGGAGGTAGAATGTGACCCATAAGGGGTTGGGACCAAGATTCTCCTGGATGGGGCGCTCCAGGTCCCACGGGCAGGCTAAGCCATTAGCGGTGGAGGTAATTGTGGATCCTGAGAACATGAACGGTGGGGCAGGGTCACTCAGGTGCTGCTCTAACTGGGGAGCAGTTTTGGAGAACTTTGCAACCAAATGATGGGAGGTTTCCCATTAAATGGATGCACTGTAGTGAATAAAAAGCGGATTCATCATCAGGGGTAAGGCAGGAATATTGCATTTATGATCTGCTGCCGTGTGATGGGGTTGAATGACTGGATGATCAAGTCAGTGAAGATCAGTGTGAGAGCTTGGGCAATGGCGCACTTTGTCAGATTGATCAGTATAATTTTAAAAATAGTAATGTGGATGGAGGCCACGGCAAGCTGAACAGGGAAACGAATTTTTATTAAGTGTAAAGTGTGGAAGATAAGAGAATGAACTGACAACTGCCCCCAGGCAGGGCAGTTGCCTTAAGTACTGGGTAAAATGCATGGGGAGGGGATTATGAGATTGGGCATTTGGGGTTTGGCGATGGAATCTGGTTGGCTAGCTCGGAGGGGGGTAGGGTGATGCTTAAGATTTTGGCTAAAGTCAAAAAAAAATTTGCAAATTTTCCCGCATCCTGAGGCCAATCAAGTCAATACTACCAATCTGGGTCCTGGTCATCTGAGTCAGCCTGTTTGCATGGTTTGGGCATTCTGGATTAATCCCAAAAGGTAGAGTCCCTTGGATCAAATTGTTTGCAGCTTGGACTGAACTCTTAATTAGATTAATTGTGCGACCCAAACTTCCTGGATCCATTTCAGAGCATTGAGGGCAATTGGTCCAAGTCATTTGGCACCTGGTTTGAGATCCAAGACATACCCTGATCTGATTTCTGGTGCCAGCCAGTCTGGACCAGCTCCCCAAACCAGAATTTGAAGGCTGGGCTTCGATGTTGGAAAATGCTCTTTCTCTAAAATTTTGACATAGACAGTGCATTCAAAAAGTTCTGGGACTAACGTTTTAAAGACACAACTTTACAAATAAATAAACCTTCTTTTATCATAATTTAACATTCAACCTTTACCTCTATATACATATTTATATTGCTAAAACAATTGTTAAAAGGTATGCACATAGTTCCTATTTTGTATAACCATGTTTAAACCAGCTGTCACATTCTTCTGGATTGTCTCTACTTTATCAAAAGGATGAACCTTCAGTGCCACCTTCAGATTATAATTATCCACCCTATTCACAAGATTTAGCTCTGTCTGACTTCTTTCTGTTCTCTAATCTGAAGGTGGCACTGAAGGTTTATCCTTTTGATAAAGTAGAGACAATTCAGAAGAATGTGACAGCTGGTTTAGACATGGTTATACAAAATAGGAACTATGTGCATACCTTTTAACAATTGTTTTAGCAATATAAATATGTATAGAGAGGGAAAGGTTGTATGTTAAATTATGATAAAAGAAAATTTATTTATTTGTAAAGTTGTGTCTTTAAAACGTTATTCCCGGAACTTTTTGAATGCACTGTGTAGTTTGCCTGGGGAGTGGGGGGTCCCAGGGGCCTGTACATGCCCTCTGGTGTGCGCAATCTCCCTGCAGACTTCTTCTATCAAAATTACCAGGATTGAGGAGTGATGAAGAGGTCTGAATGGGGTATCCTTGGGGGGAAGGGCAGTCACTCAGCGCCTATCAATCACATGGGCTAAGTCACTCAGCTGTGACAGAGGGTCTGCTGGAACCTTGTGACCCCTTTTTGTTTTGAAGGGGTGTTGATCCCTATCCAGTTGCAGGGGCTGGTCCCTAGGACTTACAGGATGCTTAATTTACTAAAAGGACTCCAGTCATTATATAGATATGTTACTAAAATTTTAAATCCGCCTCTGAGTTTAGCAGAGATAATTGAAATGTCATAATTAATAATTGGACCCTTCTCAATAAAGTACATCAACAGCCTATTCAGCTTGACCATGGAATTTCTGGTTTTGTTGGTTTACAGCTCCTGAAGTGAGTCCAAGAAATTCAGAGAGAATGGAGATAGGGTATTTCCCAACTCTCTAAGCATAGTCAATCAATGGAAGAGGAAATCAAAAGCCATCTCTTTTAATTGGAGTAATTGTACTCAGGAATTTAATTCTGAGCCAATGAAGTAGAGAGAAAACCTCTAGAACCATGGGTCCTTCTGGGGGTTAAGGACCACGTGGACCTCCCAGCACTGATGGACCTTGTGGACCCCCAGGGGTTAAAGGGCCCTGCAGACCGCAAGGCGCAGATGGACCTCAGGGACCACATGTGCTGATGAGCATTCAGGAACTTCAGCAAATTGACTCTCTCTTTTGAGAATGATGGATCGCTTGCATGAGCAATTTTTTAAAGTGGCCAAGGAGTGTAATTTAACCCTTGATGGGGTACCGATTGACCCCCTTTTTTGCTTCAGTCTTTATCTGACAAATTGAATAATCTGGGTAAGTGGGAAAATGACACTGACATCCTGCTACAAGCTTATGAATCAAAAGGAGAGATGCTCCAAGCAAAAATTGAAACATTGGAACTTAAGTATAACGCTCAGCAGGAGCAAATTTATAAGTTATTATGTCGATTGGATAAGATAGTGGGGCATGCTGATCTGAAGCATCAGATTAGTAAAAATCATACTGAGACAGTTGGCCCTTATCCTCAATTCTCTTCCTCGGCTTTGGACTCTAACTCTTATGTCTCTATTCAATTGGAACAGCCTGGAGTGCATGTTTCGACAGCCAAATCTCTAATGAGTTTTAAACATGTATTCAAAGATAAATACTCTCCTGGGTAAGGCAGCATTATCTCCTCCCTCTACCTGTATGAAAAGGCTCTAAGTGAGGCCACGGATCACCAAAAGTTGAATTACTTGCCTAATTTCCTTACTCAATTGGCTCAGGATATCATGGTACCCCACTTGATGACTTGCTCTACTTGGTCTCAGGTTAAAGAAGCGTTAATCAAAGAATTTGGGAGGGAGCAGACCATACCTTCTCAGAAACATGCTTTTATGGGTATACAGCCCCACCAAAATGAATCTATCAAAGACTTTGCTCATTGATTCTAATGGGAAGCTCAGACTTTGGTAGCATGTGGTCAGTTAAATTTGGATAATGCGATTACTGCTGTTATGTCTGATTTTACTTTTAGGTCTCAGATGCAAGCTTACCTTATCAGCGTAAAAAGAATTTCAGAAGTATCTTAGACATCAAGGAGGTCTTGTTGGAATTGCCTCCTCACTTTTATGAAAACCCCCGAGTTTATAACTCCAAGACCTAGTCACGCTAAAGTTTACGGTGTGCCTGAGAATTCTAGAGCGATTTAATGTAATTACTGTCACCGATATCTTCATACTGAAATCCACTTTTATAAAAAAGAAGCTGATGAAAAGAAGAAAAGAGATAGAACAAGTATGATTTCCACCTTGATATATGAGTATGCAACAGGATCATCAAAGCCCTGCAGAATATAATAAAGTTGAACATTCTTCCAATTCCTTGCCCTCCTTGTTGGCCTTATCATCATAGTTTGGAAGTACCATCACCCATATTGGTCTTTGAGTGAATTAAGTCAACTCTAATGCTATCATTGATATTGGATTTCTGATGAATGTTGTCTCATCAAAATTTATCAAGTGGATTAAGTTACCTCCCAATATTTCTAATTATGAAGAATATGGCATTGTGGGACCTCAGAGTACTCGGTCAATTGGAGCTTTTTCATCACTTTCACTAAATATTGGGAAGTTAACTTTGACAATCCTGGTCATCGTCCTTAAGACTTGAGTTATGACCTACTTTTGGGGACTCAATTTTTGCAGGAATTCAATGGATTTATTAATTACCCTGACTCTTCTCTATCCCTTTTGGGATATATATATTCATTGCTTTTAACTGAATTCCTCATACTAGACGCCTGTTATGTCTGCTAGAGGGTCAAAAAGGTCTTATTCCATTCAATACCATGTCAGAGACCCTCAAGTAAAATCACTACCTACAACGGCGGACATAGAAGAAGGGATGCCTATTTTCTCCTCTGAAATCTAGTTATTCCGCCAAAATCTCAGGTAATTGTTAATACTTTTTTTAAATTTTTCTATTCCTAAAGGAGATTTGGTACAAGTCCAAGGCATTTTCAATCCTTCTGATAAAGAACTCTTGCCTCGTCCTGGGCTATTGGATTATTCTAATTTTGGATCATTATCAGTTTTATTGGCAAACCTTACCAATGATCCAAAATGGTAGATTAAAAAAAATCCAGTTGCTTATGTTAGATTGTTATTTTTACTTTGAATCTATGACGGTAAACCTTTTGAAAGCTTAAAAGACTTTGGGATAGAAAGTGATCAGGAAACTCATATTTTGGGGCCTACAATAGGGAAACACCTCACTAAAGTTCCAGGAGAACCAAGTGCTAAAATTATTGAAAGAATACTCCGACTTTTTGCTAAGCATACATATTATTTTGGTAAAATGAAATGAGTAATGCACTCTGTTGAATCTGGTGATCACCTTCCTATTCGTGCTAAGCCCTATCATAAGTCCAAAGTGGAGGAAGCTCAGGTTACCAAAAATTTGCATCAACTATTGAAGGGAGGATTATTAAAACCCTCCAACAGTCCTTGGGCCTCCCCGTTGCTGCTGATTAAGAAAAAGGTTGGTTCCCATTAGTGGATTTGGAATATAATAGATTGAATGCCATTACTCGACAAGTATGCTATACTTTACCTCAGATCAATGATTCCCTTCAGTTGTTGGCTGGCTCAACTTATTTTTCTACAATGGACTTAGCCAGTGGATACTGGAAAATTAAGTTATCCTCAGAAGACCGAGCTAAATGTGCCCTAATATTCAGTTAGGGTTCATTTGAACCAACCCAGATGCCACTAGAATTGAGAAACGCCCCAGCAACTTTCCAAAGGGCCATGGACGGTATGTTACGGGACTTAAATCTCACCTATGTTCTGGTATATCTGGATAATATTACCATGTTTTCAATAAATTTACTGAACATTTGAGTCTTCTAAAAGAGGTTTTCAGACAAATTCAGAATTCTTCTCTAAAGCTCAAACCCTCCATTGTTCCTTTTACCAAAATAAAATGGAGTTCTTAGGTCACCAGGTATCAGCTAGAGGTATTCAGCCCCTCTCAGCAAAAATTTAAGCTATTCAATGAATGCCTCATCCAACCTCTCAGCGGGATATACAAGTCTTTCTTGGTATAGTTAGATATTATTGGCAATTTATGCCCAAGTTTGCTGATATGGCTGAAATGTTATTCCATCTGTTACAAAAAGGGGTGCCATTTGAGTGGAGTTCAGCTCAGGAACATTCATTCAATTCTCTGCGAACTTCCTTGACTAAGGCGCCTGCTTTAATTTATCCTCAATTTGATAAGCCTTTTTTCTTACATACTGATGCAAGTAATGTCGCTATTAGGGCTATCTTATCTCATTGTGACGAAGAGCAGAATGATCCGCCCATTGCATTTTATAGAATAATTTTGTCCAAAGCTGAACGAAATTACAGTGTAACTGAGCGGAAGTGTTTGTCTGTAATTCTAGAAATTAAGCACTTCCATCTATCCTATATGGTAACCATTTTACTGTTATTATCAACCATTCTTCTTTAAGAAAGCTGCAAAATATGAAGGCTCCTGATGTGAGATCAGCCTGTTGGGCTCTAAGACTACAAAATTATGATATTTTAATTGTTCATTGTTTGGAAGCTTTTCTTTATCATAACAATCAATTTAGTTATTACAATTTTATTTGAACAGCAAATTTGGGTAATCACACACAGGAAAGATGGGCGAAATTAATAACAAAAATAATACATAGGCGAGTGTCGCAGCAAGTGGTACGCTTAACGGTGCAACTAAGGGCAAGAAACGCCATGGAGGGGGACCAGGAACCCAAGACATAAAAAATTGCAAACTCAGACACCATCTGGGTTTATGGTATTTAATGTAAAGCACGCGCAATACATGTACATTCAATTCAACCAACCTTTGTCAAAGGTGGAACATGGGATCAGACTCTTCCTTGGGGATGAGTCACTGACCCTGTGGGAGAAAACATGTGAGGTACAGCCCTCACTTTTCCCTCACGCGGTGTATGTAGCCACCAACAACATGGGCCATGGCTGGATTGATATTGGTTTTAAAACAACTGATGAAGCCAATGCCGCAGCAAAACTCTGCATGGAAATTGCCCTCCCTGAGGGCAAAAAAATGTGTGCACCGTGCGCACCAGATGGAACAAAGTGAAAACTTTGTTCATCTCCTTTGGTTTACTCCCCACTAACCTTCCTCATAAGGTAATCGAGGAAGAGCTCTGCAAAGGTCTTGTGGCCTATGGAGAAATCCAACAACTTGAATTACAGCGATTTTGCTTAATGCCTGACCTGTGCATGGGAAAAGCTATCACTGTAATTAACCCCTTCCCAGAAGTGGAAGAGGATTTATCCAGAATTCCCCATGCAGCAGAATTTCACTTTGCAGATAGGGGCCAGTTGGCTGAATTCTGAGTTACACTGGAACGCGCACCACCCATTTGCAACAAGTGGCTCACAGGGCCACAAGGAACATTCATGCCCTGTAAAAGAGGGCTTAATGGAAAATGATTTTTGTGAAGAAGCTATGGATGAAGATAATGAAAACTTCGCCAAAATGACTGATGGCCACCACCCATTCCGCTGGGGTGAAGATGGACTATACTCCATCGTGGACCCAGTTACAAGTAAACAGCGTAAAGCAGCACAGAAAGCCCACAAGAGAGCAGCGGCTGAAGCGGTGGCACACGCAAATACTGCCATTAACCACGGACAAATTTGGGAGGATATTTCAGATATTCACCAAACCAACCAATTAGAACAATATTCCCAGGTCAAAAATTTTCACAGTACCATACTGAGCCACAAAGCGTCATCAGTCATGCACATACTGAGGAACAATGCAACCACAAATTGGGTGAAAATGTGGTGCACAATGCAACAAAGTTGAACCTCAAAAATATAAAATCAAATCAATAAACCGCATCAAATCAACATGAGACCTGTGCAGGAAAAGTTGACACAAATGCAAAAAACCGCAATTCCCTTGAATCATTGGGTCAGATCATGGGAACCAACAATGGCAGTGAAAGAGTTGGAGTACAGATGCGGAGCATGGCCAAAATGAGCCGCGGTGGGATAGGACCAGAGGGTCCTCCCAACCACTCCTGAGGCACCACGGGCACCTCAGTGTCAATAGGGACGTTAAACATCGCGGGAGCCAGGGCTCATACATCCCAAGCCAAAAAGCTGGAATTCCTGTGAAAACCTCTTGTAGACATCTTGGCCATCCAAGAAACCCACTGCCTACAAGGGGAAGAAGAATCCTGGTCAACCAGGGTCGCACCATCACAATCAGTATGGACGTCTCACTGTGGGGTGATAGTCCAAAACAACAAAAAAATTAAAATTACAAATTCATCATCACACTTGCACAGTCGAGTTCTGGTAGCAACAATCACAAGCCAAGATGAAAAAATTTCGTTAGCATGTATCTATGCACTGTGCACTGCAACCAAGAGAAAAATAATTTTTGAAAAAATTTTTACTCTCACCCTCCCACCAGATATCATCATGTTAGGCGATTTCAACTGCTGGGATAACCCCAATACAGATTGATGGCCTAATCCCAGGGATACCCACCTGGACACGTTGAATATCGCACAATGAAGGCATCTCTTGGCTAACAGGATGCTCTTCCTCCCAATTCACCAATCCTTCCCCATATGACAAGACCCAACATACGTGAGGGACTGCTCATATTGATGAGTCGTATTGACCACATCCTCATCCCACAATCCCACCACTCAAGAATCTCCAAATTTACAACAAAAAAGATCAATTTTTCTGATCACCGATTAGTTACAGTGCAGTTAGCGCCAACCCAGTCCCACACACAGGTGTCGCTTTAGATAAAGCTTCCCCCAGAAAATATAAAATTTCCCGAGATATCTGACTGGGTTGAAAACAAGGCTACAAACCCAGAATTCACAGCCCGATTCACTTCAGATCCCATCAGAACATAGGAAAATTTCAAGAAAGATTTAATCAACAAAACCAACATATTGCATCATGCAAGTACACCAGACACAGCCACAATCAAGCGTACCTTGGCAGAACTAGACCACCTGGAAATAAATACTCTGAGATCTGGCTAAAGCCCTAATTGGGGACGCAAATGGGCAGAATTTTCAGCCCGACTTAACAATTTTATCTTTGAACACCAACACAGAATTAAAGTATTAAACAAAGGTAAGTTCATAAAGGAAGGTGAAACCTGTTTGACATACTTTTTCCGCCAATTCCACTCCTGTGGAAACCAGCCCACATGCACACAGGTCCGCAAGACCAATGGCACCGTGGCAACTGACCCTGAGGAGGTCAAGACGGAAGTACACCACTATTACACCAAATTATATCGCGATATGCCAACAGATCCACAAAAAATTAAAGTATTTATTCAAACTACCAAGATACAAAGTACACCACCAAATTACAATATACTATCCCTTATTACATGAGAGAGCTTTGGGAAACAATTCGCGGTGCACCACGTAGGAAATGCCCAGGGCCTGATGGGATACCTTACGAATTTTACAAAAAATATTTTAAACAAATCGCCCTCCTCCTATTGGCGTCAATGAACCAGAGTTTGTTGGAAACACGCCTATTACCAGGAGGCCATGAATCCTACGTTATAACCTTGTATAAAAAGGGTGATAAGTTGGACCTGGCCAACTGGCGCCCAATTGCACTCTCCAATACTGACAAAAATCCTAACAAAAATTTTAGCAGCCAGATTAGGCGTAATTGCCTCTGAAGTCCTGTCACCCAACCAGTTTGGGTTTATACTAGGGCGTTCAATCTGAAACAACATACACCCTGTTGCAAACATTTGCCAATTTAAAGCAACTGGTGCCTTGGTCTTCTTGGATCAGGAAAAGGCGTATGACCGTGTTAGCTGGCCATACCTAAAAAGAATGTCTACATGCCTTCAAACTCCCACCAAGATTCATAAAATGGGCGATGGTCCTAACAGAATCTGCAACTATGGCTGTATGCGGCCCTGGATTCCTAACAAAAAATATCAAACCACACAGAGGGCTCAAACAAGGGGATCCTATTAGCCCACTGCTATACAATTTCAGCTTTATCCCGCTCCTCCAAGTAACTGACTCACGTCTCATGGGGATAACCGCACAAGGACAACTTGCAGTCAAGATACTGGCCTTTGCAGATGACTGCGTAACAGGTATAGCAAACAATGAAGATGCCCGACAGCTGGAACACACTCTAGAGGAATACTACAAGGTGAGCAATGCATCGCTCAACAAAAGGAAGACAGAAATCATCCTCTCAGGCAAATACACAAACAATTGGGCCACTACATCAGTTCCTCTCACCAACACTCGAAGAAAAAACCCAATTAATTACCCTTTGCAACACCTCCCACCACCACTCCTGTCCAACACCTTGGAATCTGGATAGAATCAGGAGGATATGCTAATGAGACAATGGAAAGTAATCTGTTACAACGGGTATCCAAAAGCGTAGCCTCCTTCAAGGGGAGAACCCCAGGACTAACAAGACGAGTTACAGTTGCTAACTCGCTCATCCTCCCAATACTGTGGTACCAGGCCCATGCGATAGCCTTCTCACCTGACTTTATAACCTCAATTCGCGCGCTTATCCAGGGCTGGCTGTGGCCTGGATCTCACCCTCCTATACGGATGGAAACACTATTTGGCCCACACTCAAGTGGAGGCATGGGACTAATAGATTTTGTGAGCCATGCCAATCACATCCTAGGTACCTGGATAAAGGAAATCCTTGCTCCAAACCTCCGACAACAACATTGGTCCAGAGCAGCAAGGACTAACTTTGCACAGGCGCTCAAATTAACCAACCCACATAGTCCACCCAGACTACTTTCATACCTTGCCAAGCACCCTACTGCAACAGATCCGCATGGAACCTCCCCTCATTTCAAACATATCCTCTGAACTATCCGCCATATGGGATGGACCATAGAGAACATGGGTACTATACAGGGAAGGGGACGACCCAGCCCCCAATTCAAATTAAGAAACCCAGAAAACCACCCCCAGATGGATATGCTCGCAACAACCCCAAGCATAGCTAGGATAGAATACCTAGATATACTGGACATTCCCTATGATTTAACCACACAGAAGATAGTGTGGAGAATGACACACCACCCACTCCTACAGCTGAGGGTAAGAGCCAACGCCTGGCACTGTTTGAGAAGGACCTATAGGATGACGGACCACTCCAACTCCCTCCATGAAACATGTGCAGTATGTGGAGGGGAGGGATCCCTACATCACCGCCTAGAAACATGCCCTCAACCAAAGATATATGGCAGGAAGTCGCACGCCTGCTTAAGATCCAAAACGAACAGGAATTCTCGATATCAAAAAGTATCTTCACGCTCCAGATCGAGTCACCAATCCCATCTACCCTCTGCTCCCTAATAATACCCATTGCAATGTGGACAATACACACAATTGCATTAGATGCGTCTGAGGGCATGGTCTCAACCATTCATGGGATTATTAACAGATTCCATGTCCACTTACTAGAGCACTTCCAAGCCTGGCTCTATGGATATATGAGACCAAGACAAAAAGCGCTCATACAATCATGGTTCCCACTCTGGTTCCTCCACACAGACCCTTTCCTTCACACCTGCTCCATAGCAGGGGAAACCCCCTCGGAGTAGTGCACCAACCCCCATACCTGGCATTCCCGCTGGCAACAGGGGTAACTTGAGTACCCTGGGGTGCCCAATTTTATATTTGTTAGTTATTCTCTTAGTTTCACATATATTCGTTAATGTCTGTCCCCTGGTCAGCTTACTTCGGTTAAATAAAAAGTTCATTGTTTGGGTACCAACATCAAAATGCTGATGGTCTGTCTCAAGTGCCTATTCTGACCTTAGATTTGGGAAAGGAAGAACGCCTATATAATCTCATTGAATGGTCTGAGTTGTGGAATCAAGAATCTGAAGAAGATTGAGCTTTCCTAAAATCTCTTACCAAAGATACCATGATTTGGGAAGAAACTTTATTTAAGAATGTGAAATCCAAGTGGTTACCTTTTTAAACCCAAAACTCAAGATTTCATACTCTCATTGTAAGTCCCAGGGAATGTCTCCTGGGTGTTGATTGGGCATTTTTCCATTCCCGAGTAAGAAGGTAATAAAGAAGGTGGCAGTACCCCTCATTACTCAGGGTGATCTTGTCCATGTGGTAGATGAGCGCTGGGTAACAGCTCTTCCGCTTTGGATCCCTCCCCCAGTACCCACACTCACCTCAGCAGAAATGTTGCAGTTGATTAGTAAAATCTGCACTGAGATTGCCAAAATGAAATTGATTGGTACAAATTGAGTGGTAATCAGCCCAATGTTCAGATTCCAAATGGTCAAAAAGGAATGAAGACTGATCTATTGGCTGGAATTGCTGACGGTTTTGATTCAGCTAACACTACAATTGCAAAAATTACCCCCTCCCAAAATCATCGGGGATCATCCCCAACAGGCAAATACAACATTGGGCACCATCGATGAGGGTTCAAAGCTCCTTTATGGAAAATTGGGCGTTGCAGCCAACGCAATGCTCTTGACCAAAAAAATGGACCAGTGATATGGCACAGGTGGGTTGGGTATTCTAAACCCGTTTCTCAACCAATTGGGCCCGCCCCTACATGGGGTGTCCTTGGGGGATCCCTGCTGCTCATCAGGCCAAATGCCATCACACCAACCATCAGAAACGAAGCTGAGCCTCAGTTCAGACGTTCAAGGTTGAACCAACGGTGACTCAGCCTGCCGCCAAATTCTTCAAAGTCAGTTCCCAGCAAACCTATCTGCCCCATTCCCAAATTATTCGCCAGTTAGGTCGAAATTGAGGGTCCTGATCATGGCTTGTCCTTGCATCAATCAACTGCTATTTTATCAGTTGCATCACACTGAGAAAATTGTTGGTCAATTTTCTTCCTTTTCCTTTGCAATATAATTTGCCTCAAAAAATCAATCAATTTTGATTTATTTGATTTCCTTCTGGCCACATTCCCTATGGCTTTCCCCTGGTGGACTATCAGTCCATACACTGGATGGGCTCTACCAGTACTCATGGTCACTATGGCCCCCACCATCGTAGATTTGATTTAGCTAGCTAGATACTTCTGGCAATTTAACTCTGTCGTTATGAACTTTCATCAACAATATACTGGGATCTTGTGGCCTTATGTCCACCATCTTCAAGCAAGGATCTGCCCCCTTGTCTCCCCAGTTGAATCTGCCCCATATACCAATGAACTTATTGAAATTATTTCTGTGGCTCCCCACCCTGCAGTAAGACCTCCAGGGTCTGGGGCAGGCTCAATTTGGTTTGTTCTCGGGATCATATTCACTATTGTATTACACCAAAAATTCACCAATTCCCTATGTCCAGCTCCATACACATCATTTGGTCAGCAATGCCTCTGGCATTCTGGGAGCTTTTAGGGTGCTTACGCATCCTGACTGGCAGGCTGAACTAAACTTCTTCTGTCATTTACATGACATAATCGACCAACCATTGTTTCCAGCCACTTCTGCCCTGCTCTTTGAGGTAAGCGCTGCAATGGCTACCCTTTACTAAATGAATGTGCAATCAGTAGCCTGGTTTTTGTTGTTTGTTTGGTCACTTACTGATTTTGGGAATAGTATCACTCTACCTTGGAGAATCTTCTTCAGATTTCCCAAGCTGCGTGGATTTCTGATCTTCCCCCTCCAAATATCCCAGAAGGAAGATCAAGTGTTCCTTCCTGGGAGATAGCACATCAAGTTCTTGACGCCCTCACTAAAGTTCAAACGCATTCAGCAATTGTGCTTAATAACACATTCGCGTTATCTCATGCCCAACAAGGGCTCACATTTTTGGACGCTGTGGAAGGGGACGCCCGCCGTTGGGTTAAAGGCCTTCTGTGCTCGTCCTCACAAGCAGGAGACCCCACTCCACTGATGGCTGTCATGTCAGCCGCCTTAAAACCCCTGTGTCATGCTCAGACCATTTATTCAGATTGCTCTATGCTATGGCCAAAGCCCCTATCTTGGCTTCATTGATCTCTTTTCCGTGAGCTGGCTTCCACGCTGGCCTCTTTAATGATATGCTTCAGGCAGTCTTTAAATCAGGTTTGGATTTAGTTTCCGCTCATCAAGAGGCTTGGTCCACCATACAAGGAGCAGTAGATCAAATATGTGCCACCGCAACTACTATCAATGCCTTCCCCCGACATGCTTCCACTATCAGAAGAAAATTTTATGATAGGGTTACCCAACAATGACGCAGATGAAGTGCCTATACTCAAACCAGCAATGGACCCAGTTGCTGATCCTGTCAAGACTCTGGTGTCTGAGTTGGCTGACCCCAATTCACCTGTAAATGAATCCGCGAAATCCCAGATGGAGGAAGTAGTATCCCCGCCCTTGTGTTTACAATTTTTGCTCCAGAAAAAGCCCCTGACCTTCTCCCTGATTTGCCAGTTATTTCTTCAGTCTCAGTAGAAATGGTTGAATCCTCCAATAAACAAAACTTCGCTTATTTCTTATTGCCTATGAAGATCAGTGTAAGTTCTCACCATGTCTCCTTCAAGGCCCTGGTGGATACTGGGGCTGCGGGTAAATTCATGAGTGTCAAGTTGGACCAACAATTAGAACTGGGCATGGATGCAGGTCCCTCAGTGATGGTGGCTTTGTCTGCCTCCCAGACCTCATATGTCATCCATCGGCCAGTACCTTTTTCGATCCACCAGTTTAGCTTCTGCAATCATTTTTCTGCTATCCAAAACTTGGTGTTTCTGGTGATCTAGGTGTGGGATGGTGGCGCCAACAACATTTCAAGATTCACTTGGAGCCTAATATGTTATTGTTTGCCAATGATCAACTGGAGGGTGAATTCCCTCTGATTGACACTCTTAATAAAACACAAGGCCGCAGTTCTATTACTTCCCTCGTCACTCCTACGGGCATACTGGCCGAATTTCCTGAAAGCTATAACAATATTGAAGTATCTTCAACTCAGAAAAGGTGGATCATTTGCCTCCTCACACTAGGTTTGACTGTGGATTTTGAACTACTGTGGAGTTGGTGAATATCAACTGTCAATTGTATCCCCATACAGCAGAGGAAGAGATTGTGCTCAACACTTAGTTGGACGATATGCTTAAAAAAGGGTGACTGTTCAAGGAGACCTCGCCTGTCGCATCCCCTATTGTCTTCGCCAAAAGGCGGATGGTTCCCTCCGTCCCTGCATGGGTTAAGGCCACTTAAACAAAGTAACGGTTTATGATCCCTACCCCTGCCTCTGGAGCAGATGAACAGCCAGGCAATCGCCAAATCCCGTGTATTCTCTAAGCTGGATCTAATAAACACTTTTAACCAAATTTGGATAAATGAAAGAGCAAGAATGGTCACCAGCGATCTGGATGAAACGCGGCATTTTCCAATTCCGCGTGATGCCCTTTGGGCTGAAGAATGCTCCCGCTAGTTTCAATGTATGATCAACAATGTTCTGGGTGACCTCCGGTTTACCTGCGCAGTTGCATATATTGATGACATTCTGGTTCACTCCCACAACTCCTGAACAATATGCTACTGACTTGGAACCAGTTGTGGCCACCTTGCATAAGGCAGGATTGTTTGTCAAGCTTTCCAAGTGCAAGTTCTATAAGGAGGAGGTTACCTTCCTTGGGAACCTCATCCTTAAAGATGGTTACGCAATCCCTCCCAACAAGTTGGACGCTATCCAAGAATGGCCAACCCCAACTACCCAGAAACAACTATGGAGTATTTTTAGAACCATCATTTTCCTAAAAAAAATTTCGCCAGAACTTTCCCAGCTTGCTGCCTAGCTCCACCCCCTTACAGGGAAAAATGTACCATTCCACTGGTCGCCCAAATGCCATCAGGCGTTCAAATCAATTAAAGAGGTATTCATGTACCCTCCTATTTTGAAACATGCTGATCCCACCAAGCCATATATTGTTGCATGCAATGCATCATTGGTAGCAGTGGGGGGTATTGCTCCAGGAGCACGATGGCTTGGAACTTCTAGGTCACCTATTTTCCTGAAAGTTCACCTCTACGGAGCTCCTTGGGCCATTTACAACAAGGAGTTGGTAGTCGTTGCATGGGCATTATCTCATTGGAGGTATCTGTTACAGGGTGCTCAACATGAGTGTTGGGATTCTTGCCCATATTCCCAGACTGCTAGATTACCTGGTGTCACTAAGGGAAAATTCCCTAAAGCGAAGTGAATCAGAAATTGGTTAGCCCGAATTTTGGAGGAACTATGTTTGGGGGATTTTGGGATATTTGTCTGGTTGTATCTATTGGGGATTGATCCGGATGAATACCTAATATCTCATTGGGTGGAGCGGCCAACAAAATAGTGGCATCTGATAGTAATCAATTATAAGGTATATTGATTGGGCTCTGTCAGGTTTCATAACTGACTGATTGGGAATGTATGATGAGTTGTGAGGTGAGTGATGCCGCCTGCAACTAGAAAATCAATCGGTTGGTAAAGTGACCTGCCATAATGAGTAAAAAGTCCCATTATCTAAGCAGGTCTCTAGCCAATTATGGTTGGTTCACTTGGATCGAGAGGAAAACACTAGGGTACATTTCCAACTCTTTCTGATTGAGGTCTTGAGGATGTCCAACGTCAGAATCCTAGCCAGGATGGGGAAGACCATCGCTGCTAAGACGAGGAAGGGTGATTCAATGGCAACAACTGCCATTACATTGAAGAGGTGTCAACTGAGGGTTAGACGGCCAGATCCCTTATAAATTCCCTAGGATTCACTATAATAAAAAACACACATTAGCACATACACTTATACATACTACTACTTTAGAACATTAATAGTTTTATTGTAGATTTGGTAATAGTTAGACTATCAGCATCTAGCGTAAAGATTCCATCTCAAGGATATTATTGCAGAAGGCAATAATTGGTAGACTCTTAAAAGAAGAGTAGAAATCTGAGTGGGGATCTAGAGACAAGGGGAACCACGACTAAGGGATTGCTGCTGACTGTGTGTTGGGTTGAAGGAGACTGCCATCAGAGGATTATGACAAAGATCGAGTGGACAGTAATATAGGGAATGAATCCTTATGAGTACGACTATTGAGTATTTAATCAGAAATACTGGCCGAAGCATTGGGCCTGAAAATAGTTCTAACTCAACAATGGATAATAGTCTCCATACTATTATTGGATTATATATTCTTACAACGCGAGGTGCACAAGGAAACTGAACCTATGCAGTCTAAAGGTTATTGGGTTAACAACCAATAATTAACTCTTTAGTAAATTTTTCAAGATGGTGCTCGCTACAGGGGTAGTTGAGTAGAAGAATTTATCAAGAATGTCGTACAAAAGAGATGCACAAATTTGTGGACTGAGATTGCCACATTAAACCAGAATACCTTAAACTCTGCGGACCACCAGGAGTTTGCAGCCTTGGAAGAACGAGTTACAAAGGTGAAGGAAGGAGTTGAAAATATAGTCAGCTTCAGGAATAAGTTACTTGGCAAAGTAAACTCATTAAAGAGGAAAGAGGGAGACCTCATCTGAGAGGTCCTATTTCTGAAAATGGAATGTGAAGTGGATCGCGTTTGTTTGAGAAATTTTGGTGTGGACATTGGGAAGTTGATGAAAGAAATAGAGGATTTTAAATCCCACAGACGTGCATGTGAGCCTGATGTGGCCAGTGATGCCAAAGAGGGAAGTACTTGAATGATACTTGGGAAGACAAATGCCCCAAGAAATATGCCGCCATCATTCAATTCTATTTTGGAGATGACGCCCAAAGTCACTCTGCAAGTGAGCTGAGTAGCTGAACCAAGAGAATCAGCCCAAAATAACTTGGAGGAATTCAGAGCAACACCTAAATTACCCACATTCCATTAGGATAACGCCCCAGCGTTTTTCTGACTATTTGACATGACCATGAATGGATACAGGGATCATCAGAAGGCGTTGATGGTCATGAACTGTTTGGACACATATTTCCAGAATCTGGTGTTACCTCACTTGGAGGGGGACAGATGGTCCTATGCTGAGGCTAAAGTGGCCATAATGAAGGAGTTTGGCAGTCCAACCCGCATGTCAAAACGCAAGCAAGTCTTTATGAGATTTCAATTCCATAAAGACGACTCTCTTGCAAGCTTTGCAGATTGATTTTACCAGGAGTTGTGGATCCTGGATGGAGCGAAAGTGTTAGATGACTATGATGTAAGAATCGCTTTGCAAGCGGCCCTTTGGCCCTATTGTGATTTGCATCAAATGATGTCTACTGTATTTGTGACTGAATTAACTACCTAACAAATGGTAGATAACCTGAAGATTCTGGGAGCGACGTTCAATGCCCCAAATAAAAGCTTCAAGTCTAATCTGGTCCAAAGTTTTAATCCCACGAAGGGAGGCAAAGGAGCAAAGGAGACTTTTAACCAAACTGTTCCAGGAAATAAGCTTAAGGATTTTAAGCGGTTAAATAAGAAAGAAAAGGTCTGCTTCCAGTGTGGCGGGAAAGGACATTTCGCCGCTCACTGCAAAAAGCTGAAGGATCAAATAAACGTGGTCCAGGCTAAAGAGATAGCAGTAGCCAAAGATTCAGGAAAATGTCCTACTGCCTAGACAAGGAACAGTCTAGAGCAGCGGAGAAACCTGTTCCTCCCAATATCATGAACAAAAAAATAGATATTAGTGATCTGTTTGTAGATGATGAGTAGGATCAGCTATATATCAAGTGGTCAACATGGACATATATGCCGTGACCAGAGCCAGAGTGAAGAAGATTGACCCTGAGATAGTTCTGAGGTTGCCCAGCTGTACGCCCAACAACTGGCAGAGAAGATTTGGACCACCGAGAATCCTGATGAGTTAACTGATGTTTTCTTAGATGAGGCCAATCTGTCAATTCCCCTTGGCATGATTAAGGAATCGTTTCCTGAATTATCAGCGCAGATCATTCATACCCAAGATTCAGCTAATAACGTCGCAATTCACTCAGTAAATACTCTATTACAATACTCTGAGTGTACATATACAGATATTCAGGTGAATCAAATGAGGGTGCAGGCGATAGTTGACAGTGGAGCGCCCATCAATAATGTGTTGACTAAGCTGGTGAAGAAGATGAGGATCTCTCCAGACTTGGAACACAAGAAAGAATAAAGAAAAGCAGGGATGAACACCACCGTTTCTTGTGGAGCATATAGTATGCTGCCACTACAATTAGGGTCATTGGTGGTATCCATGCCAGCTATAGTTTTAGTGAACCAAAACTATGCTATCCTGATTGGAATGGAGTTTTTGCGGAAATATGGAGTAAAATGTAACTTTGAGGATAATACATTAACCATCCTGGGTTAGACGTTACCATTGGTATACCAGAAGAATGGTGAAGTTCCTTTGAACTGGAGAAATAACTTCATTAATCTGATATAATATGATGGCATTGTACCAATTCAGTACCAATTAATTGGTAGGAAGCGACGAGAGATGCTAGCAGAAATCCTAGAAAACCGGGGAATTCCTTTATGGATTAAGAAGGAGAAAATATATCAGCCAGATCGCATATGATAGTCGACACAGGGTTGACATTGGAGATACCTGAGCTGTTGTATGGGGAGGTCAGAAGCCCCTGGAAGAAGTCCAGAGTGGAGCCTTGGGTGGCTCCTGGGATACTAATTCCAGTCCATGGAGAAATATGAGTTCACTTAGCAAATTTAAGTGAAAAACCAATGAAGATCAAGAGGAATCAAATCATCGAGTTTATTCATTTAGTCCTAATGGCAGAATTGAGATAATTTCATGATTTTGGGTCTCTTGAGGAAAAGGTATTACTGGCTGAAAGCATCAACCTATTAGTTGATTGAGAGCAGCTCGCAGATCTGCTGGAAGGGCAGAAGGAGCAGGTGCTCAAATTATTTGGAAGATATTAGGAAGTATTCGCTCAGGACAATTATGATTTGGGATGTGCACAAGGCATAATTCACAAAGTCAACACCGGGGAAAATCTACCAATAAGGATGAGACTGATCTGAAGATCAAAAGCCACTGAAGCGGTAGTGGAAGATGAGATCAGCAAACTATTAAAGCATGGGTTTCTAGTTCCATCGTCAAGTTATGGGCAAGCCTAATTTTGATTGTAAAGAAAAAAAGATGGATTAATTCGGGTAGTGATTGACTATCAGAGGCTGAATAAAATTACTAAGAAGAATTTGTATCCCCTACTGAGGATTGACAATGCGTTGGATCGATTAGGAGAAGCGAAGTATTTCTCCACGATGGACCTAACCTTGTGATACTGGCAGATCGACTTGCCAGAAGAAGACCAAGAAAAATGTGCGATTATCACCGCACAGGAGTTATACCAGCTGACTAGGATGCCCCAGGGTCTTTGTAATGCTCCCGCAACGTTTAGAGGGCCATGGATGCAATATTGAGCGACCTAAAGTTGTTGTGCATCCTGGTATATCTGGACGATATCAATGTGTTCAGAAAAAGTTTACTGATCACCTTCTGCACTTGGAGGAAGTTTTTAAGAGACTGTCCAGTGCTAACCTGAAAATCAATCCATGAGAGTGCCACTTTTTCAAGAAGGAGCTTGAAAACCAGGGATTTGTGATTAATGCAAATGGATTGCAGCTGCAACCCCAGAATATAGCAACTATTGAGTAGATGACTGTGCCAAAGAGTGTCTGAGACATCCAAGTATTTTTTATTGGGATGGTCGGATACTATAGAAGTTATATTTGGGACTTCACCCAAATAGCTGAGCCTTTGTTTCATTTATTAAAGGATCCAAAAAAAGGATTTTCATGATATGAAGAGGCCAGGACTCCTTCAATGAATTATGCTGGTACCTGATAAATTCGCCAATTCTGAAATATCCAAATTTTGATCAGGAGTTTATCATTCAAACTGATTCTTCATTGACGGCGATTGGCGCCATCTGAGCCAAGTAGATGAACTTAGAGATGAACATCCGGTGGCATATGTGAGCTGGACACTCAGCCGCTAAGAGAAATTACACCATGACTGAGCATGAATGCCTTGCGTCATTTATGCCTGTAAGCAGTTTCAGGTGTATGTCCACAGAACACACTTTAAGGTGGTGACGGACCACTCTTTGCTGTGGTGGCTGCACAATATATGGGAACCTGAAGGATGACTGGCACAATGGGCACTTAAGCTTCAGGCTTACAATTATGAGATAGTCCACCAAGTGGGGCTTCTCATCAGAACGTGGATGGCGTATCATGGTTACCAATGGTCCAGTTGGTATATCTTCAGGCAGATGAGCTATTCCAGAGAATGGTCAAAGGAAGAATTGAGGATGAGCCTCAAGAAATCCAAGGTGCGCTTCAAAAAGCAATGGAAAACCCTGAGATCATGGATGGACAAGTATTTTTTAGTACTAGATGGATGGATGGACAAGTATTCATGATGATAAATGGGAAACAATATTATTTCTGAAACTGTCAGAAAGAGAAGCAATAGTTCAAGCAGCTCATAAGGTTGTCAGGCACAGAGGCCTGAGAAAAACAACTAATCATATTCACCAGTATTATTACTGGGAATCGATTAAATATGATGTTGTGGACTATCTGGCTTGTTGCATGGAATGCCAACTGCATAATACACACAAGAATACAACTGGATACTGACTGGTCTGACCTGGATTTGCATGGCACACAATGTCTATTGATGTGATGAGACCGTTGGTGATGATTACAGGAGGAGTGAAATACATCATAGTAGCCATTGACCATCTGATGAGATGGGTCAAAATGAAATCATTAACCCAAGTTGATGCTACCAGTACTGCGAGATTCATTCTGGATCAAGTAGTATACTGGCATGGATGTCCACAAGCTATACTGAGCGATAATGGGGCCAACTTCACATCCCATGTGATCCTGAGGCTAAATGAAATAATGGGGATCCGGGGAGTCATGTCAGTACCATACCATCTTGAGATGAACAGACTTGTAAAACGGGTCAATGGGACGCTGGCCGTGATGCTGAGGAAGCTAGTCACAGGGAGAACTTCCGCGTGGGGAATGTACATGAGTTCAGTAACATTTGCCTACAACATCAGTCATCATACGGCGACAGTAAAGACACCAATTGAATTACTTTATGGGAGGAATGCCGCATTACCACTGATATTATATTCAGTAGTAGAACCTACATTGGGGATGAGTACTGAACAATGCCTGAACTGACTGATGAGTATCCTGATTGATATGCAATTTCAAGCATTTAATACTACCTTGAAGAAAAGGATACAAGTGAAATTGATGGATGATAAGAACTGACCGCCTTTAGAAGAATATCAAATAGGAGAAAGAGTCGCCTATTGCAATATGCATGGTTTCAGATGAAGAAATAAATTGGATGCATTATGGTGGGTCTGTTCAGAGTAATTGCCAAGATGGCAATCGATGCTTACTCCATCAAGAATCTCTTGGATGGAAATGTAAAGCGATTCCACGCTAAGTATTTAAAGCAGTGGACCAAAGAAAAAAAATAAAAAAAGTTCCCAAAGGACCAATGAACCATTAAGTTGACATGTCCTAATGATTAGGTCAAGTCCGAAAAAAGGACCTCTGAACCAATCTAGATGGTTGAGTCTGAAAAGAGGACCTCTGAACCATAGAAATGGTAGGTTTAAGTGCCTAGGATCCAGTTTGGGGGAAAAGATGGACCTCTGAACTGAAACAAGGTCAAGTCCCATAGAGAAAAAAAGGGAAATAAAAATAAAAAATTGATAAAAAATATTGGAAAAAAAAGATTTTTAAAATGCATAGAATAAAAAAGCCAATAGTTTATTATAAATTTTTTTATTTTATTGGTTGTCCTCAGTGTGGGGATGATTCCACCTATGTCACCTCTTGGGGGAGGGATGTTGGATCGCGGTAAGAAGAAATAGTCCATCAAAGTTGATATGTGATGGGACCATCTAGTACTAAAAAAAAAGTTGATATGTGATCAGACACTTGCAAGGGCGAGACCTATGTGAAACCACATTCATTGAATTGATGCTGAGCCCTGAGAGAACGCGACTAGGGGAAGGGAAATGGATATGTCAGAATGAATGCTGTTCCTGATTGAAAGCTCAGAAACCAGCATAGTGGGTTGATAAAATTGTCCAAGTTGGAAGAGGAACTCAGGGAACAAATCTGACCCATCCAAGAACAAACAATCTAAAGTGACTGACATAACCTCTGGAGTATCAACAATGATGTTCAGAGCCTCAGTGAAAGAAGCCAAATCCAGAAGGGTTTGAAGTCCAACTTGGGGATTGACTGCAAGGGAAGAATTTGCTGAGAGTTATTCAAAATGATGGCATACCTGGTTTTGGAGGGATTGGATACTGTTTCCAGTAATTTGATAGAAGGACTAGCCCCTTGCACCGGACTAGGCGTATGAGTCCTGGAAGGACCATAGAAAGGTTCCATCAAGCATCCTGACTCATCCGCTGGAAGAAGCGGAGGTCTGAATCTGACAGACTGTTCAGAAGTTGCTGATAACGGGATTCTGAGTTTGACATATGAGCAGGACTAGAGGGGGGATGTTGGACTTCTATAGAAGTTGACATTATGCACTCTACAATCCTTTAAGCTCCAATTTCAGGAAATTAATTTCATAAAATTAATGAAAATAAGATTTCCAAGGAAAGGATTAAGAATGACTTACAGCCAAGAGGTTATGAACGAATTAACAAAGGCAAATAGAAATAAATATTCTTAATCAAGCCACAAAACGAACATCAATGGCAAGAGTCTCCTGTCTAGAATGAGGAGAGAATCAGGAATTCGAGGACGCTGGACCAAGAATCCTGAATATGACAGTGGGTCATATACCCTGATGGGGGGAAAACTGGATCCTGGGAAAGATATCATCATAAGTAAATTGATCAGCCTGGCATGACAAGAGGTCATGGGGACCACGCTCTGAGTAGGTGGTAGCGAGGAGGAAAAGGAGGAATGCCATATGCTGAAGGTCATCCTGAGCAGCATTGAGTATTGACAAGTGTACTCCGCTTGAACCAATAAAGTATTTAACCAGGTGTCCAAAGCGGTGTTTCCATGCCCCAGTCCTTTTCTCGCTGGAAATCTAGGCAAGAGGGGGGATGTGTTGGGATTTTTGCCCATATTCCCAGCCTGCTAGATTACCTGGTGTCACTAAGGGAAAATTCCCTAAAGCAAAGTGAATCAGAAATTGGTTGGCCCAAATTTTGGAGGAACTATGTTTGGGGGATTTTGGGATATTTGTCTGGTCATATCCGTCGGGATCAATCCAGATAAATACCTAATATCTCATTGGGATGAGCAGCTGACGAAATAGGGGCATCTGATAATGATTAACTATCAGGTGTACCAATTGGGATTGGTTGGGTTTCATCACCTAATGATTGGGAATGTATGATGAGTTGTGAGGTGAGTGATGCCGCCTGCAACTAGCAAATCAATCAGTTGGTGAAGTGACCTACCATAATGAGTAAAAAGTCCCATTATCTAAGCAGGTCTCTAGCCATTTATGGTTGGTTCACTTGGATCAAGAGGAAAACATTAGGGATACGTTTCTGACTCTTCCCGTTTGAGGTCTCAAGGATGTCCAACGTCAGAATCCTAGCCAGGATGGGGAAGGCTATCTCTGCTGAGATGAGGAAGGGTGATTCAATGGCAACAGCTGCCACTACATCAAAGAGATGTCAACTGAGGGTTAGATGGCCAAATCCCCTATAAATTCCCTAGGATTCACTATAATAAAAAACACACATTAGCACATACACTTATACATACTACTACTTTAGAACATTAATAGTTTTATTGTAGATTCGGTAATAGTTAGACTATCAGCATCTAGCGTGAAGATTCCATATCAAGGATATTATTGCAGAAGGCAACAATAGGTAGACTCTTAGAAGAGTAGAGATCTGAGTGGGGATCTAGAGACAAGGGGAACCACGACTAAGGGATTTCTGCTGACTGTGTGTTGGGTTGAAGGAGACTGCCATCAGAGGATTATGACAAAGATCGAGTGGACAGTAATATAGGGAATGAATCCCTATGAGTATTTCTATCAATTATTTAATTGGAAATACTGGCCGAAGCATTGAGCCTGAAAATAGTTCTAACTCAACTATGGATAATAGTCTCCATACTATTATTTGGATTATATATTCTTACAACGCGAGGTGCACAAGGAAACTGAACCTTTGCAGGAAAAAGGTTACTGGGTTGACAACCAATAATCAACTCTTTAGTAAATTTTTACAATGAGTTAACAGTTCGCGTGGATCACCAGGCTCTCTTGTACTTTTGTAAACCCCAAAAATTGGTTCATCAGCAAGCCTGAACCTATTGGGACCTGTGCAGTTTTAACTTCAAATATGAAATCATAAAAGGTGCGCTCAATGTACTTCCCAATTTCCTCAGCTGCAGCCCCACCCACTGTTCCTTGGACCCAGAGGAAGTAGATCTCGTTACTGTAATTCCTGACACCCAATTCTTGTCAATTGTCCCCCCTGTTGTTTCATCTGTCACTCTGGCTTCCAATGCCCCACTAGTTGTTCAGGTCTTAGCCAGTCAAATGATCTGCCTTGAGGGCGTGGAGTTGGTTGAGCAGCTGGCTCACCAGAATCATAAACACTCCCTATACTCCTTGGAGGAGAGGCTAATTTATTTTTGGTCTCGCATCTGGGTTCACCCTCCTTCAGAACCAAGGTATTCCACACACATCACGATCCCCCACAGTCAGTAATCCTAGCAACTAAAATACATTGACTTGATTAAGTGGACCTACAATTGGGTGGATTTTGCAAAAGAAGTTCCAGCCTGGATTTCTGATTGTGTTACTTGTGCCAGGGCTAAGTTGGACCGCTCCGGTAGAAATGGTCTTTTACACCCCTTACAGCAGTTGGAGGGTCCATGGACATTGGTATCCATGGACTTTATCATCAAACTCCCCCTGTTCTAATAAG